>CM036940.2:101849845-101993848 GCA_020352615.2 Yoshiicerus persimilis
AATTTCACTATGCGATCTTGATTCGATCTGGGATAGGGACGGATCGTGTTGCGATCCTCTTAGGGATCGCGATCTTCCAAGTTTCTAGTGTGCACAACACTTGTCTTAAATATTGTGTTTGAAACGATTGTTTTGGTTAAAAGATTCAAGGAGAAATTGTATTTTGTATTTTATGTGACAGTCGACACCAGAAATCGACTCATCTAATATTTTGCAGAACCAGGAATTGGAAGACACCTGATAAAAAGGTACTTAACAAGGATAACGACCAATACTTACATTATTATGGAATATATGTTTACCATTTACAAGAAATCACAGCTGTTAAGAATAATTATGTCAAATTACGTCAAGACTACAAATATTATGTCATTATTTATTTGTAGAATTCAATCTTTGGAAAGTCAACGAATTTTTTATTAAGCCAAACCTTTAGAATTCGTAATAGATATCGAGATTCAGAAGTAATTCAAGAATGCAAAATGTTTTGTACTACAACTGACTGTACCAATAATGCTGACCCATCAGCTGATTTTGACTTCGACAAAGAAATGCTAAATCACAAAGTTTTAAAAAATGATTTGGTAATTCAGTATATATTTAGTACATACATATAATTCGAAATAGAAAATCCATTTAATGGTTTATCGGTGCTTCAACAATCCATAATAATACATATTTTTGGTCTAGATACTGGAATGTATTTTTGGATTTTTGAATTTTGAAGACCTCAGACGTTTACGTTATGTCTGTCGCCATTGGAATAGAGTGGCTATTCCAATACTTAAGAAATCGTGTTTTATTTCATTCCGCCAACCTGATTTTTCACTTGGACGTTTCAATCAGGTGTTTGACGATTCTGAACTGGGAACCAATTTTACTGCCGTGAAAATAACACACTATAATCCTAACCCACCTGACCCTTATGAGAATTACGAATATCAATGGGAGGAAAAAGACGTTACAGATCTAATAAGTTGCCTTAAGATGAAACTGACAGAATTAAACCTTGACAGGATCAAGTTAGAAGGTAATGGATATTTGAATACTGTATACGAAGACATTGACCTAGACCCGCATATTGAACCCAACAGTTTAAACAAACTGTTTATTACCGATGTTAAAAGAATAATTATTTCTACTGATCACTGTTCTTCAACAAAATTCCTTAATTTGACAGAATGCCGTCTAAAGATTACAAGCGGTATTAAAATCTGCCCCATAGAATTGAGATTAAAATACGTCAGCGTACGTTTAAATGGAAATCCACAGGCCTTGTGGTTAAACGAGTTTGTTAATTTTGAAAGACTTAAATCAATATCTCTTAAATCGCTTCGTTATATTGACCATAATAATGACGACATTGAAAATTTGTCAATGCACTTCAGAGATGCTGTCACTGTTAATAGAGTCGAATTGTGTGGTGAAAAACTTAATTTGGATTTTGAAAGCGGAAAATGGAAAATCACGGAAAAGTTTTTTCTCCGTCAAGCAGATTTTGTGAAGCCCAATGAAATGGAATTTTCGAACTTTGATTTTGGACATGGAGTACTTCAATTAGCTGCTCTGCCAAGAAACCTTAAAATCCTTAAAATAGAGGACCGTTGTTACGGAGATGGTATTTTGAGCAGCGAACCTATCTGGCTTCCAGAATTGGAGATATTGTATGTCGTGTTAAATCTTCCATACTCTGTTCCCCGGGAAAAGAAAATAGAATAGATTTCTTATTTCAACATGTGTCAGAACTTGACAACCTTGGCGATAACTCTTGATTCAGGGAGTTTTGATTATCGTTGCGGTTTTGATGCCGCTACATTCCCTACAAGTATAAAAAAGCTTTACATATCAGGCAACATCGGATTTTATGGAACAGCAGGAGCTCCAGGTTTTAAGGTGAATCAGCTTCATGTAAAATCCACAGGGCGAAAATACCTAAATTCAATTATATATATATTCAGTGGTGAAGAATTAGCTGTAATAATAATAATTTATTCCAAATAACAATTCCTCTCCAAAGAAGCAGAGTAAGTTACATTGTTACGATAAGTTTCTTACAAGATTGTTTCAATTTAGTAAGCAGTAAGTAAATTAAGTAATTAATAACTAGTTTTGGTTGTAATATTATTAGTAATGAATAAATTGCTAAGGTAAGAGATTAATTAGAAGAGGAGTTTCTTACAAGATTGTTTCAATTTAGTAAGTAGTAAGTAAATTAAGTAATTAATAATTAGTTTTGATTGAGATATTATAGTAATAATTTGCTATGGCACGAGTTTAATGTAGAAGAAAATATTTGACTACAGAAACGATAGTTTCGTCATAGTGACTGAAGTCACTTAACTCATACAAAGGTTTGTTTTCTGTCGACTGTAGTTCGATTAGATAATCGTGCAGAGCACTTTTGAATTTACAAAAAGTATTAATACTACGCAAATTTTCTGGTAGCGCTAGCCACTCTTTTTTTAACTGGCTTGAAAAACTTCTATCAGTATACGACGTTCTCTTATCCGTGTTTACAGTAAAGGTATATGTTTTGTTTCTGGTTTCCCTAGTTACAACATTTTCAAAGCTTAAATAATTCTGAAAGAATGGGGGACAGTCATTGTTAATAATACCGAATCCTAGCTTCAACAGCTCGTATTTGTACAAAAATTTAGGGAAAAGCCATTTCAGGGTTTCTGAAATTTCTTCTCTAACAGAATCATACTTAAGTTTACTTAACACAAACCTAGACGCTCTTCTAAATACATTTGTTATAGTTTTATAATTACTTTTGTTGCATGATCCATAGATTGGCAACATATACCTTATTACTTTTCGATGTTCGTATTCATAAAGGACTTATTGTCTCGTTTTATAGAAAGAGAAACATGTTTATTTAAAATTTTTAAGACGACTTTGTTAACAACAGAGGGGTTCTTTTTGTATTTTGAGTACGACTCATCTCTTTGCCTTTTGAGATCTTTTGTTACTAACGACAGTGGCAACTTGCATTTTGTATCGCTAACTTTTAAAGATTTCTTAGGAATACATGACGTTATACAATTTAGTATATTATTACAGAAAGAACTAGTTTTATCGTCTAGAGTAATTGCCGAGTTAGTTAGAGATTCTTTCCTGCAATATTTTAGTTCGAAGATTGAAGTCACCAACAATATACACAGTTTTGTTTGCTTGCATAACATCAGAAAATAAAATGTCAAAAGTTTCGAAATCATAGTCGATAGTTGCTTGGTCATAAATAGGTTGCCTGTAGACACATAAAATGGTAAAGGATTTTTCAAATTTATACTGGACGTTGATATAACAATATTCTATGTTACAGTTAAGTTTAAGTAAAGAATGATTTTTAGGAGTTATATTTTTGTATTTATAATGTGATTTTAGAAAAATGCAGATACCTCCACCTCCCTTGTACTTACGATCTTCTCGAATGATATTATAGCCTTTCAGTTTAGGAGACATTAATCCCTCCTTGAGAAATGATTCTGTCAGGCACAATACTTCGTAGTCGCTGGAGTCGTTTAGGTGGTCATTAATGAGGTGGAGCTTATTACATAAGGATCTTATATTTATATGGGCAATGTTAATTTTCCTTTCTTTTGGTTTCCGGTTGCAAGGGCTTATTGGTAACAAAGTAATTGCGGGGGTCTGCTATGCTGATGTAGAAACTACCGGCTTCACTGAGTCGTCCTCTGATACAATCATTTTGATACCATCTATGATTAGCACACTTCCTTTTAATGTTGCATTTCTACCAGCTGTTGTGGTTTCAAGCTTAGCTTTGCGTAGTATACCCCTTTCTTTCCTGATTTCTTTGGGGAGGTCATCGCTGAAAGAGATTCCTCTGCACTGATGCAAGTCGCGGAGGTATTTTGCGTTAGCCATTATTAAATTTTTGTCACATTTTAGCACAAGAGAAATTTTGATTGGGCGAGGTGCGCCGTCGATTTTTTGCTTGCCGATTCTATGAATCGTGTCCAGATGAATTCCAGATAGTTTTAGAAGGTTGAAAATAGCGAAGACAGCTGTCTTCAGATTTTCGGTGGATTCGTTTTCACATTCATTAATTCCGTGGATGATAATATTTTTGTCATTGATTACAGAGATTAACTCCAGGTTTTGCTTCTTCAGTACAGCTATTTCTGTTTTGCAGCTATGTAGGTTTGTCTCCAGCATTTCTACTCTTTTTGCGAGAGCTGTAGCAAGAGTGTCAATTTTTTCCATTAATTTGGTATTAGAGTCAACTTTTCTACCGAGATCTGCATTTGTGTTCTTAATCAGGTCTGCTAGGTCCTCTAACTGCATTTTTCTTTTCTTTTGATTAACTTCAGAACACTCGGTGTCGTTTTTGCGTTTACTACCTTGACTGTTCTTCTTAGGGCTGTGTTCAACTGGCATCTGATAATAAATAGATAATTTCCGCGGAGTAATCTGATGTCATATAATTTCAGGTTGCTCTAGTAATTTTATAGAAGTGTAAAGAAAATGGAAGAGAGTAGAGAAGACTTGCCTTTTTGTGAGCCCGACACTAGACTCTTGCCTTTGATATGCCAAATAATTTTTAGGAACCAAATCCTCTGTCTAGGCCGAGCGGTAAGTCATTGGCTTAAGTTTCAAGTTAAAAATTTAAGCTATATAGTTATCAATGAAAGTTGTGAAAGCTTCCAAATTGTTGTTAATTTTGATGCGTATTAGTGGCATTTAGAAAACTGTCTGTTAAATAATAATTTGCAGTGGAAATAATTAAAATTGGGAAAAAGAATTTGGAGCGAATTGGAATTTTGAACCGGCTGCTTTCGCGGCAGCTGTAGATTTGAGATCGTTGAGAGGTACAATCCCCTCTGATTTGGTACTTCAAATTGTAGAAGGGATTTCACTGAAACCCTTTGATAAAATTGCTGTCGCTTTCCATCCTGTGAAAGAAGAGAAGTTTAAAACCAGCCCACTTTCAAAAACCACTAATGAACTATCAGGGTATTACATTTTTACCAACGGATTTGGAACAGCTATCTCGGAGTCAAAGTTTGAAGAATTTTTTAAGTGCTGGGATAAGATATGTGAAACAGGAGAGTCAGAATTGTAATTTTCTACGTCATAATGAATTTACAACTGTTTCATTACATTAGATTCTATTTTATCGAAAAATATAACGCCTTATTTTGTGGTAATTTTTAGTGACATTCGGCAGATACGATTTAGTGATACAATTAAGACGTGGGACAGGTACTACTGAATCAGTTGAAAACATTGAGTATGCAAACGGGGTAACGAAATATGAAAATTCAGAAAAATGTACCAATACCAATGTCTACGACGAAACAGAAAAAACGTATTTGGGTTATCTTAGGAGGTATGTTTGGAAATTAAATAGCATCAGCAAACGTAAAATAAGGTTATTTGCATTTCTGGGGTGAGTTTATTGGAATTAGGAATATTGGAAATTGGAATTGTGCGCCACAGAATTGGCATATCGTCCCTCTTCCACAGAAAGGTGTCAATCAAGACTTAATAATTTTCTTTATGTGTTAATCTAGTTTTACCTTAATTCCAAAAAGTGACAAGCCACGCGTCAAATCTTAAAATCTGATTTATGTTAATCAGAAAAGTAAAGCTTGGTACACCGAATGCATGATTAGTTACAACAAGCGTAAAGTGTTATTTTGTATAATTATCTGATGCATTAAAATTTCAATTAGTTTTATAATTCCACCGGTAGAATATAACTGTGTGCAATTTTGTGTTAAAATTTTATTTAAGATATACTTGATTTAATAGTTTAGCATTCAACATTGTTTGTAATCTAGCAGCTTTATAATTTTCTAAAGCAACTCTACGGTTTAATTCATCCAAAGTCATTTCCTTTGTTTCTTTATCAAAAAGCTCATCCAGTTTTTCAATACCAGGTATTTTTTCATTATTCCAATCGCTCACCATTTTGGAATTTGGAGTTTGTATATTAATATCCCTTAAAATTTTATTTCCGTCTGTATTCAATTTACTGTATCTCTTATCTTCGATAAAATGTAGTGGCCTCAGAAACTAAAATATAAACAAGAATTCACATTACACAAGGTTAAGTTATTTATCAACACCTTAGACACTCCGTTTAGCTCACCTCGTCACTACAAAACCATTACTTTTGAGTTATGTGATATCCCTAAGTGGGATATTATTTGATACGAAGTCTTTTTTAAAGAACAACGCAAAATCCAACAAATAAAAATATCATATCAGTAAATGAAAATGGTCAAGCTGCGAAATTATTATTTTCTACTACACTGAATAAAAGCTTTCCGAATAACTTAGCTTACACAGCGCATAATTTATGAACAAACATAATCTTCAAATTTTCTTTATGACTTATTGCTACTTTGAAATACAATTTTGTAAGGAATTTGAATTTTTCGACCTACCTCATAGGGATGCTTCACATCAATACTGCTATTTCCATTGTTTTTAAAGACTTCCAAAAACTTTGTATCAAGTTCGTCATTCACTAGAGATGCATTTTTCCAATCTAAATAATGAATTTTGAGTGTTAAATTAATTTTATATTTTGTTTTAACACATTTTAATTCCAACATTAAATAATGACCATATTTTTCAGAAGCGTAACCAGTATTATGAGCGCTGTAATCCAAATCGGTAATGTCCATATCTAGAAATGTACAGAGAAATATTGAAATCCATGATGAAGGTCTTAGCTCGTTCTAAATGAAAAATAAACACAAATTAGGTATTGCTTAGATTTAATAAATTAATTTTTATTTGCGGATATTATGCTCACTATGACTTTTGAAAATTTAAGTGAATCCAATTCTTTAAGATATGGAACGTTGGTGGAATGGCAAATACAATTTGTTGAAACCAAAGCTATAATGAAGATGGCTACAAGGCACGAGTACCGGATGGCAAATTGATTGTCATGAGAGTAATAGCGAACAGTCTTAAAATGAGTCCAGGCAGCACTTAAAGTTGCCTCTGAAGTAGTGATCCCATCAATGCCTTCTACGTCATATATACGCCGTTTGCATGGATCCTTCAGCACATCAAATGCCTGCCGGATCTTTTTAAACTAGGCAAAATAAATATTTTGAATGCAATTAATATTTATTTCATCGGTCCATGAAAATATATTCTTATGTACAGAAATAGTAAATCCATATACGAGTGCAGCAATAATATTGTACGACAAAATATTAATTTTATAACGACATTTCATTACATGTCTTATTGTCATCGAAAATTATTATACCTAAAGATAACGTATCAAAATGAATATTTTATTCAATAAAAGTACTTTGCTATAAGTATTAGTCCGAAATATAATGACAATATAAAAAATTTTATTGTAAATAATAATATTTAGCTTATTTTTATTTTTGCATACCTCCTCTGCATCACCATTTTTGTCAGGGTGAGTTTCTAGAGCTAATTCTCTGTACCTTTCTTTAATATCCTCTTGCAATGCATTTGGCTCTAAGCCAAGTAAATCATAAAACGCTCTATCCAACACTTGATAGCGAAAGAAGTTTTTCACTAAGGAAAATAACATATTCAATCTGTTGGAGAATAACTAGTATTGTAATTAATAATACAGTAGTACATCAACAGTACCAATTCCTTCTACGCTTAACAGTAAATCGCCGAATTAACTAAAAGCCTTTTGCTCGTTACTTTTGGCACTCAAATCGTTGTTGACCGATAGCTGATAACGTATCAGAATTTTACCTCCAAATCACTCGTAGGTAGAAAGAAGATAATGTTAACTATTTGGTGTACTTAGTTATCGCGTAAATTTACCTTCTAAAGCTGAAACAAATTTGATCTTTATTATCGAAGAAAGATTATTTCCTGTATAACAACCAACAACCATATATAACTGTTTATATTTCCGGACTTGCTAAGTGGAGATTGTTTCAATAGAAAAGTTCAGTACGCTTTATAATAAAGCGAAAACTATAAGCCAATAAAATAAGCAAACTGTAAAGCAATAATTGGGTTCAATGTACATTTGTACCTAGGTATTTTGTATTTGTGTTGGTATGAAATAAATTTAGACAAACCGTTTGTAAGCATACATTTATAGACGCGTACATTATTTTTATAGAACTAATATTTGGATTTAAGACAATACGGATGAAAAATGATAGAGCTTTTTGCAGACTTTTGATAAAAGTTACGGAGTTACCTTTTATTAAATATCGGCACGATATTTACTGGGAATGCTCTGTCACTCTGTCCGTCTGTCTGTCTGTCTGTCTATCTGTCTGTCTGTATGTGGGTCCGTCTGTCGGTCTGTCCGTTTGTGTCCGTCTGTGGTAAACACTGTTGTGCATTGTTGATCGTATAACTTTCGAACGCATTCACATAAATTGATCTTTTTTTAAAACATCACTTATTAATATATTTTGCTCCGTATTGAAAGTGAGCACCCTCGGACTTTTAGTTTCTGCAAAATTCAAAACTTGTAAAATACAGTGTTGTGGATTGTGGATCGCTCGTATAACTTTAAAACGCATTCACATAAATTGAAAAATTTTACGAGAATCGTTGAAAAAATCAATACAGCAAAATGACAAGTTTCATTTTACGAGAATCGTTGAAAAAATCAATACAGCAAAATGACAAGTTTCATTTTACGAGAATCGTTAAAAAAATGACAATACTATCATACGTAATTGAAAACAGCAAAATGACAATACTACCAAACACTGTTGTGGATTTTTGATCGTATAACTTTCGAATGCATTCACATAAATTGATCAATCTTTTTTTAAAACATCACTTATTAATATATCTTGCTTCCTATTGAAAATCAGCACTCGCGAATTTGTAGTCTTCGGCAGAAAATTCCAGAAAATGTAAACACTGTTGTGGATTGTCGATCGTATAACTTTAGAACGCATTCACATCAATTGTTCATTATTTTTTATAAACATCAGTCATTAACATATCTTGCTTTCTGTTTGAAAATCAGCACCCTCGGACTTTTAGTTTCTGCAGAATTCGAAAATTTGCAAAGTCACATAGCAATGCATATATGACACAAGTCACGGAAACACAACGTCCCACAGAGCGCCACCTTACCTTGCTCTGCTAACTACTAGAGCATGACCTATCCGTCTGTGTTCGTGGGAAGCTACTTTATTTATATACCTGATCTCTCTGTCCGCCTGTGTGTTCGCGGGAAGCTACTTTATTAATACACCTGATCTGAATGTTTGTCTATGTGTTCGCGGGAAGCTACTTATGATAATCTGATAATCAAATCATGATGATCTGATAATCAAATCATGATGATCTGATAATCAAATCATGATGATCTGATAATCAAATCATGATGATCTGATAATCAAATCATGATGATCTGATAATCAAATCATGATGATCTGATAATCAAATCATGATGATCTGATAATCAAATCATGAGGATCTGATAATCAAACTATGATGATCCAACAATCAAACTATGATGATCCAGCAATCAAACTATGATGCTTTGATAATCAAAACATGATGCTTTGATAATCAAAACATGATGCTTTGATAATCAAAACATGATGCTTTGATAATCAAAACATGATGCTTTGATAATCAAAACATGATGCTTTGGTAATCAAACCATGATGCTTTGATAATCAAAACATGATGCTTTGATAATCAAAACATGATGCTTTGATAATCAAAACATGATGCTTTGATAATCAAAACATGATGCTTTGATAATCAAAACATGATGCTTTGATAATCAAAACATGATGCTTTGATAATCAAAACATGATGCTTTGATAATCAAAACATGATGCTTTGATAATCAAAACATGATGCTTTGATAATCAAAACATGATAATTTGATAATCAAACCATGATGAATTGATAAACAAACCTGATGGTTTACGTTTATAAACCCACATGCCGATATTTGTTTACGCCCGTTTTGCAACGGTTTATTGTTTGAAGGTATAACATTTCCTGTCAATTGTACAAATGTTAGCCCTCCATAAACACAGAGGTCATGTGATCATTACTCTTTAAATAAGCAAGCATTACCACCTCTACTGACTTTTTTATTTTATTAGGAAACTGGTTTTCCAGAAAGAAATATTATAATTTTACTTCCCAAAAATATATGTGAAAATAATAATGATTGAATTTATTTTAATCGGGGGTTCATTTTTTGCAATTCTTTTTTTAATCTTGTTAGGATGCCAACATACGCTTCAAATAGCAAATAAACGGCTTGCAAAGGTAATTTGCATTACTATATTTATATATTTAGTATATATTTAGAATATATTTTATATTGATTATAATCATATCATTTTAAAGGTTTCCGGTTTATATCAAACCAAGCAATGCAGTTTTACACTAAAAGTATTATTAATAATATAGAAATATATTGGATATTTATGAAAAAGTAAAGCGTATAAATTAAGTTACATGCAATGTGTGTCGACGGTATTTTTGTTAAAAGTGCCCTTAAATTATTTATTTAGTTTAGGTGTAGTTAAATGGTTTATTTCCTAAATAAATACGATGCAAATCTACTATTGTCCAAGTCCGTTAATCCTCGAACTGGAAAATTTACAAAGAAATGAATGATTTATTTGACACATTTTTTCTCACTTAGGCTCACCGATGTACATGTACAATAACAACAAACTTTTAACAAATTATTATATTTCTAAGGCAGTGAATATACCGAAGCAGATGTTTTTAGCCTACCATGGTGGCGAAGGAACCATTGAAAGAAAGAGATGTGAAAAGAACGTCACTGAATCAATTAAATGGCTAGATGAATTGAAGATTAAGTTTGAAAACGAAAATTCAAATATTTATTTGGAGATTGAAAACTTAAAAAGTAAACAATTAGAAGTAAAGCTGAGGAAGTCCGTATTAATGATCAAATTGCTAATTTAAATGGTCACCGGGATTACAATCAATTAAGAATGAGTTCTGTCAGCAAAGCAAGAATTCAACTTCAAAAGGCTTTGCTTGACAGCGAATTTGATTCTGGTATGGAGATCTACATGCGTTGTTTGAAAAAACTGAAAAGAACCTCTGCAAAAGATAAACTGAAAAAAGAATTACAGAGTAAATAAACAATTTCCATGCCATTTTGAACATTTTGAGTAATATGAAGTTGTTGAATAATAAAAATAGCAAAAGTTTTTGTTTGCAAAATTGTCCGTAACTGGAAAGATGTTTCAACTATTTACTTTTAGCTGAAAGAAATTTTCCTCTAATTTAATGAAATACATAATTATTAATAACAAGTCATCTTCATCAAAAAGTTGAATTACAAACCAAGAACAAGCCACTTAAAACGCCTTTCTTCCTACACTCCGCCACCATTACCCCATGATACCCTACAATCATGCACGTGTTTAGACGATTTAATGCAGTTTTACCTTTGCTGCCCCAGTTAAACTCTTATTCAGTTGCAAAAGACTAATTTTGCGTAAAAGCAGACTAAACATGAAAGTAAAAAGTAAGTAAGCAGTGAAGTTCAAAGTAAAATCAATGTAAATTTGATGGGCATCGGTATAATTGAGGGAGTAATTTCAATTCCGATACATTGGTTACTAAATTAACGAAAATCAGCAGTTAATTTTAATTAATTTTTTAATTTACTAATTACTAATTACTAAGATGAATTTTTTGAACTAATTGCTAATTACTAAGATGAATTTTTTGAACTAATTGCTAATTACTAAGGTGAATTTTTTGAACTAATTGCTAATTACTAAGATGAATTTTTTGAACTAATTGCTAATTACTAAGATGAATTTTTTGAACTAATTGCTAATTACTAAGATGAATTTTTTGAACTAATTGCTAATTACTAAGATGAATTTTTTGAACTAATTGCTAATTACTAAGATGAATTTTTTGAACTAATTGCTAATTACTAAGATGAATTTTTTGAACTAATTGCTAATTACTAAGATGAATTTTTTGAACTAATTGCTAATTACTAAGATGAATTTTTTGAACTAATTGCTAATTACTAAGATGAATTTTTTGAACTAATTGCTAATTACTAAGATGAATTTTTTGAACTAATTGCTAATTACTAAGATGAATTTTTTGAACTAATTGCTAATTACTAAGATGAATTTTTTGAACTAATTGCTAATTACTAATTAATTAAAAGAATTTTTTGCACTAATTACTAATTATTAATTAATTAGAACAATATTTTTAAGCTAATTACTAATTAATTAGTTTTTGACCAAGAAACAGCTAATTACTAATTACCAATTAATTAGATCACCCACTAATTAAATCGCCCTGTTCATAATAATACTGAACTTTTATATGAGAATCTAAATTATTAGCAAGTCCTTATAATATCTATGTAGATGTTATAAAGTTAACCACTCTGTACGTCGTAGTTAGAACTTACGAATGATTTAGTTTACAAAGTAGAGTAATTGAAAGTAGAGTTTGGTATGACCTTGTAAAACCGCATTAATATCATTAACATAATAACGGCCAAATACAATTAGATATATGTTATGTTCAACTGTTCTATACAGCAAATATAGACTTTTGTATTGGTAAGTTATCCGGCAAATAAAAAGTTTTTAAGGAAATTAGCAGAGGCAAAATAAACTTTTATTGGAAAAAATCAGTATTTATATTCTCGACTTTTTTGGAGAACTGTTAATGTAAACGGATGCGTATGTATATTTAATGAAAACTGTTATTTCCATGTAACTTGTTTGAGGTTATTATTGGTGTCAACAGTTTAACTGTATAGGTAATCCTTCCGAATATTCAAAATGAAGTAATTCCTGTACTCAAAGTGAAGTAGTTCAAAGAATGGTATGGTTTTCATAACGAATACTCCTTGCCACTCTCAAAACTATCCAAATCAATACATTATGTACCTTTTTTGACATAGATAACATAAAAGTTATAAATTTTGTTTACTCTAATTGACATGCTTTAGTATGCTGTTCAATAAGGAAAACATGTAAAGTGATATTCGGGTATTTACATTAAAAATACTTCATTGCTAAGTATCAAGCACAGTTACCATTGTTTTTCATAAGCATAAAATACTATTTTTCGATAAAGAAGATGCAATATTGACCAAAATAAATTTAACACAAATTGTTGTTCTTTATGGAAAACATTTAAAAATATTTGTCGTTCCTAAATAAACTTATTTTACGATATTTCAGAAGTAAATGTCCGAATCCTAGTTAGTACTTCTTGAATTTACTCCAAGAATGTACTGTCGAACCCAGAGTATATTCTTTCATTTTCTTAAGGGACAGAAGTTAAATTATGATAGAGGGAATGGAAAAGAATGGTATGTTGCTAATGTATACATTTTAGAGTTACTCATAGCCAACTACCAAATATTATTTGTTTCTCTATGGCACAAAAGGGGCAGGAGTGAAGTAGTCTACATACACAACGAATCAGTTTGCCGAACGTTCAGGTTAGCAGTGTAATGCTATGAAGTAAGCTATTCCATAAATATAAAGAAATAGTAAAATGTCAGTGAGACACGGTGTAAATGAGTGTATTTACATTAATTCACTTTTTAAAATATAAAATAAAATATTTTAAAAAATCTACAAAACATACTTAATTTTCCATGTAGCATAACCTAGTACTGTGTTTATTTTACATATATATATGTATATAATTAATCTATTTCGCATTTTAAGCAGCTAATAAATGTAGAACAAGTGTTTCGAAAAGTATATGCCATGTTTTGCGTGGAAAACGCATCATGATGTGCAATTAACACACAGCAGTGTATAATTACATTGCTATATGCGTCTCCATTAAGTATTCGACAATTATACTGTCTTCCTTTGGTTTTGAGTTCTCTATATAAAATACTTGTAAAGTTTCACAGCGAATGTCTGCTATTGCAAAACTCCTTGGCAATAACTTATATTGTCTCTCCTTAGAAATTCCGCAGTAGAGAGTTGTTTAATCTATCTAAGTACTTTACTTGATTTTTCCTTAAGAAAAGTGACGACCATGTACATTATATTATGTCCTAAAAGACGTACCTTAAAATGCACAGTGAAATCTTCTCTTAGGAATATTTTCTAGACTCAATGAGAATCAAAGACTAATCTTCTTAGCATACATTTAACCTAATGCCGACGAAATTCTCTTACATTACATTTGCAATTGCTACCTTATGATAAGTTCCTCGTTAATTCAAGTTTTGCAATTCAAATTATTGCATTGACGCAGATCTTATTGAAGCCCGGCCAACGAGGGTTTCCTGTATAGTACATACTTTCAAGGTTTTGAGCTTTGGCAATGCCATACTGCAAAGCTTTTAACAAATAAAATTTCATATTCTATTTTCTGGACGTAGAACGTTGCGAAAGGATATCCATTAGTCGTATTACAGAAGACATTCAAAAGTGGAGAAGCAGTATTCCTTAGTGTTCATTTGAACCTCAGTTTGTAGTTCAACTGCACGAATATTATTCACCACAATTGTGCACAGGAAATTATTACCAATTAAGCCAAGTAACCAAATCAGTAGAGAATTTTAATACCGGTGTTTTAAATTTGTTGTATTATTTGGATTCGTGAACTCAAAAACTGAAAAGGCAGTTTACTGTATTTAGTATACACGAAAATAAACTACCCTATTGTAGAATTGGTGATCGTAAGAAATTGATAATTGTTTTAGCCTGCCGAACACATTTTAGATATTTGCACAATGCTAACGAAGGGAATGTTGGCTCTCATTGAGACATTTTTTAAAGTTACCAGTAATTTAAAGTGGGGATTATTGGACATTGATATGGAGAAACTGATAGTATATCCTACAATAGATGCCAAGAAAAGAATTCTGACCCATACTGGACTAATTGGAGTGTTTCTTACCACTACGTACACCATTGTGGTCCTATTAGCACAAATTTTTTTAAAGCACCCGTTTTTAAACATCAGCGAAGGCCTTGTCTTTTTAGGTCTTTCATCAGCAGGGATATTCAGCTTATCTGTTCAGATAACGCTATACCTTTTCACCGAAGAATACTCATTCTTGTTAAATAACATTCTGAACATTGTCAAAGTATACCGTCGTAAGTAACTTTGATTGATATTTTAAGGTTATGTGTATTACATCATCATCAATTGCATTAAGGAGTATTTACAATCTTGCCAGTTCAATGATTCAATTAAGCAATATGATAGCTTGCAACATAATTACTCATGTATTGCTGATGTAGTATAAGCCTACCGTATGTGTATGTATTATTGTAATGTTGTAACTATCTGATATTGTAAAGACCTATCTGAGGGTAATATTTGAAATAAATTTGAACTTGAATACGTCAAATATAAGTAGGGGGTGTAGCCGGTACAAACAGCTTTGACATAAAATTTAATATTGACTAAAGATCTGCTTTAAAATGTCTGATTGGTAATTGTCGTGGTAATTCGAATCTTAAGTAAGTTTTAAGTGAAAAGAAAAGTCCAACACGTCAATTTCATGAAAGCAAAAGAAATATCTATTTAAAATACCTTAAAAAAGTAGCCGCATTCTTAAAATAAATATATTATAGTCATCTAATTGTGTAATATTATTATTTCAGGAGAATTTCTCAAGGAGGCAATCTTAAGCGAATCAAGTTCACTTCAAAATTTCTTTACTGTTCTATTGAAAAACTCGGTGTATACCCATATGTGCTTTATTCCTCTCATATCAACGACTTTGATATTTTTACAGCTGGATATTATGTGCTGGATATCTAAACCACATGGTATAATGTCTACACTGATATATACCTTAGTAGTATTAATTTGGCAAGTCTATTTCATATTCCATGCCGTTATGAATGTTATCTTTTTCAATGCAACTGTAATCGCGTATGTTTTTTCAACCTACAAATTTCTGTCAAGCATTATAACAGGCATCAGCACGAAAGTCGAAAACGCGTACCGAAACAAGAGAAATACAGAAATTAAAAAATTGTATTTATCCTTGTTTCTGCTGAATCAAATTAGTAATATAGTTACCCGATTTATTACGCTTCTGTATTTAGGCCTTGGAATGTCTGGTCACGTTATGTGGAACTTCGGTACACTGAAAATGTATAAAATTATGAAAATGCCTTTATATTTAGTTTTTCCTTACCTTTCAATTTGTACTTTCGCTATAGAATTTCTGTTAATATATTCCGCTGGTCGCCTTAATACCATGTCAATACAATTTCTGAAAACCATGCCACAATTCGTTGGGAAAAATTTTCGTAAGGAAATAGTTGCAATGAAGCCAATTAGATGTTATATTGGTAACTTCTTCTATGTCACAAGAACAACTCTCCTTGCTGTTATATTTGTTATTGTGGACTATACTATAACTTTACTAATGTCCATAGAATTGTAAATTATGTTAAAATTATGCTGGCTATGAACAAAACTTAAATCCTATCTGTGTACAACATGAGTATAATTGTATGCATGGACTGATGCTGATATTGATAGACACTTTAAATAAAATTGAATTTGAACTTAAACGTCATCATTACAAATAACTAGTGAAATAAAAACAAGTTTAAAATTTGCAATTTTTCGTCAGCAAATTTACAGTTAAGCTCCAATTTGTCAATTATAATAAAATAGATATGCATATTCAATAATGTTATAGGTAAACAACATAGAGATGGAGCCACACTCTGTTGTATGTACATAACTCTCAAGGTGCATCTTCCAACTTGAAGATTTTTAAGCCAATCGTGGGCTATCAGAGAGGCCACTGAGCTTTTGACTGATTGAAGGGCGCGCTACTTGCATACCTCAATGTAGTAAGCACGATGCATTGAGAGTCACTATTGTATACTTGTCTCAAGCTCATATAACATTGTCACTCGTCTCATGAAATCAAAGTGACCAACCACTTGTAGAAATCCTTTGAGGACTCATTCTGCCTATTCTCTCCACTAGCAGTTCCGCCTCCAAGAAAATGCAAAACCTTATGCACTAAATTGTTCTATATTTTTTAGCGAAGGCTTATAGTTTTCTTGGGGTAAACAATGGTTTTTCGGTTGTTTGGTGAATTAGTATGCAAAATCTACTGTTACCCCTAAAATAGAGAGAAGCATAAAACATCTGTCTATTTGGAAAAAATGTATCGTGACAAATGTAAAGAAAGCGACCTAGTGTAATAATCAATACAATATCCAATACAAGAAATGTTTAATTAATTAATGTAATAAGCGTTTCTTATGCAGTGTCTAAAATGTAAAACAAAAGTAGTAAAGATCTGGAAAGTAAAGTAGTCACGCAATTATCACTTAAAAGCATTGCATACATTTTACTACATTTACTCTTCTTTTTCATTTGAATAGTACGGTTAAAGATCATCTATTTGAATGCCAATTGCTGCTCATGTTATTGGAATCTAATTTTCCAATCTATTTTTATCTACTTTCGTCCATATTATTCGCCAATATGTATGTATAAGTAAATATTAAAGTTCGACCCATTATGCTTCCGATATTCAATCCGAAGGAGTTTCGAAAAATAAATTTTCATTATTGCAAATCTGTACCCACGAGTCGTATTGTCGTCATTTGTAAAGAAACAACTATTCGTCAATTTATTCAACTAGTTCGTGTCTAGTGTCTACAAGAAAAGCTGCGTTATTTTTTTTTAGAAGTAGTATAGGGAAATCTTGTGTCAACACTGCTCAACAATTTTTTGCAAAGTATAAAAGTGTTGCAAGCACTACAATGCGAACACACTAAGTCACTTCAGTAATTAAAATTATTTTAAGTGCCATACATTTCGGCAATATTAGTAGAAGGTACCAACGTGTACATACTTTTCAAAGTATGTCGTATTTTTAAAATTAAAGTCTCCTATCTAAAAGAGTTTATATATATCAAAACCATAGTTCTCGCGATATGATTTACTAAAATCGTTTGATAAGTAGTGTGACTGTATAATTATACGCAAGTAGTACCATTAAACAGCTGCAAATGAACAAAAATTTACTACTGTAATTTTATACCACTGAATTAATTTCAAATAATTTTTTTCAGTACAATTCAAGCTTAAGAATTATATTTGATTTAAATCTCTTCAAAAAGATGTAACATAATTAGGCCAACGATTACTAAATAGGAAAATACGGTAAACATACACAACCCATAATGCTTACGATATTCAACCCATAAGGTTTGAAGAAACAGCTTGCAAAAATCTAGAGTCAACTATTGCTCCACAACTTTCTATCAAGTCTAGAAATGTTGCTAGCACTACAATACAAACACACAAAGTCACTCCAATAATAACAGTTTTGCATAGCGCCCACCAAATATTTGCGTAATCAGTTACATTAGTAGAGGGTAGTGTCGTGTGTGCACTTGGCAAAGTATGCCGTAGCTCCAAATTAAAGTCCCATATTTAATAGGGTTCTCCATATTTACTGTGCGATTATCAATTTTAAAATAATGTTAAATTTTTTTCTAGCCATAAATCTTTTGCGAAGTAAAAATTGATTGTTAGATATGCTATAGCATAAAATGAAAAACCTTTAAGTTGTCAACTTTTTTGACATATTTTCTGAGAACGTCGGTAGAAAATTATTCCAGTGTTAAAGGTACACAAACTTAAGGTATTATCACGGATTACTAAATTGGAAAATACGGTAAATGGCTTTTGTTGTTCGAAAAATAATACAAGGTTTTGCCCATGTATTTGTATATCGGAAGTTGTGAAATTGTGACATTATTCTTTTGGAACGGAAATCTGCTTATGCTTAAAATACAAAATGGATTCTAAAATGTCTGCTCGTAAGTAAAAAATGTATTTATTACAGTACATTCTATGTTGTTCTGCCTCTGTAGGGCCTCTATTTGGACAAAATACAGATAAAAAATGGAGAATTGACGAAGATGACGCAACATTCGTTGATGTAACTCATTGTAACTCTGGGAAATTAGGCACTTCACTTTCATGTGGACATGTTGATTTCTACCCTAAGTACATTAAAGTTTTTTGGAAGGCAAATATACTTTTACAATATTACATAACAAAAATCATTTTTTGTCTACTATTGTGGAGCACATATCATATACTTTTGCATGATTGGTTAACAATATATGACATGTAGAAACCATTAAGCCTCAAAGTCAAAAATACAATTAAACAATATTTCATTGCTTTCAGTGGAGGAAGAATTCAAACAGAATGCTTTTGGGATTTCCTTGGTAAAAGTTCTATACGAGTATTATTTTTCCATTATTGTAAATATAGTGGCCAAAAGTATATTTAGTTTTCTGATATAATATCACTGGATAACGTCAATTGAAGACAATCGCTGGAAAACAAGTCAACTCCATTCTCCAAATTTTGTAATTTGTAACTATGGTAGTAAACAATAAGGAATCCAATAATACTTAGTAGAGGCAATGTTTCAGCGGCTGTATGAAGCCAAAACTTACAATATAATTGTATGCTGTTCAATGAAGGTTTTCAATCTTTATGGTTTCAAATGAATATATTATCATGCACAACGAATACTTTGGGTTGATGAAGTACAGTGATGTAAGATATAACTGCTATATAGGTTCATTACATCATTTCTAGTTACTATTTAGTAAAAATGCATTTAAAACGATTTAAATAGAATTAGAAGCGTATTTTAAAACATAACATTGATAGACAAAGCTGTGTATCTCATCTACATTTAACCGAAAATCTAACATGTAGTATAGGAATGCTTATATTTACAACTATAAAATCTTTTAAATGAAAAGAAACACAACAACTTAGAGACTACGGTAAAATGCATGATATTGCGGTAACAGATAATCACACATATCGAGTAGATTTTTCTTTTTGTCTTCTGCTATCGGTAATGGAGTACTGTATTTCGATTCCAGCTCAAATCCCTGTAAGCAGTCGGCATTCCAATAAGTCCTTCTTGAGTAACGAATTCTTGCCTGATTAGCTGCATACATCTGATGACAGGAGTAGGGCATTGGATTTACATGCGATTCTTTAGTTAAGATGCGGCCTAAATTCTCCTTTTCAATTCTTGCTAAAACCAATTTTGAAACCTGCAATGTAGGAGGTAACGGCATTACTTCAAGCAAACGATCTAAGGTTTTAAATCGTTCTCGAGTCATTCTTAAAACTTCAAACGGCCGACTTGGTTGGCTGTCCAATACAACGCTAATCCATTCATCGGGAACATAGACATTTGAAACAGTCTTTCGTTTTTCAATAAGGGCAAATAATCTATCACAGTGCAAAAACGTGTGTCCTGAAATCAGAAATTTTTGCTCAACAGAAGTAAACAAGCCGAGGTGAACGAGATACGAATAGACGCATAAGGACAAAAAGTTGTTGTTCTGCCCTCCACATCTGTCACTCCGCACTATTAAATGTCTAGTCTCTCCTGGTTCCAGAGGTGAAAACTTCTCTTGCAAATATTCGTAGATACAACTCATGATGTCCAATGAGCCTCGATGGCCTTCTACTTCATGCCAAAAACACATAACTCCTTGGTCATTCTTGCAGTCATAAATGCAAAAATTATAGGAACTATACTGCCTTTGGTAAAATACATTTGAGTGAGTCAGGGTTGGACAAAACAACACCTACGCACAACAGAATTTATTTAACAGTTAGTTTAGCTCGGATTTTTAAAACGAATGTGCAAATTATTTTAATCAAAAAAATTTCAGTTTGACCTGTTGCAAATCGACACATAAAACGACAAGGTTGTCTTTACTCTTTGATAATTGAATATCATGTGACATTTGTGCATAGCTTCCATCGGATTGTATTAGATGAGCAATTTTCTCCTCTTCCGCAATTCTGCGTTGTTCTGGATCCTCACTCTGCATTGCGATGAACAGTTTATCGCACGTTGCACAAGTATCCGATCGTGGAAGTCCAATTCTGCATTTAAGTTTATAAAATTCCTCCGAATATGCGTTTCGTAACTTTGCTGCATTTCGTATTTCTGGATGTTCTTCTGCAAATTTTTCTACCATGCTTGATAAAGTTAGATCCGGTGACAGGTATCTACGTTCTATCGCACCAGCCTTTCTCGAGTAGTGGCTTAAGTACGATGGAAAGTTGTTAATGTGTTCACGAATAGCATTTCTGGTTTCCTCCGGAAATTTCTTTGGTCTATTCTGATGCTGACCTCTTAAATCAAGCTGTATGAGATCTCCATCCCATATCTTCTTCTTAACTGTTTCAATTCGAGCTCTTGTAATTTGAAACACATTAAGAAATGTTTCTTACAGGTTGCAGGTTTCGACCATTAGATTTTCAAGTGGCAGATAGTATCTGCAAAGTATTTTATATATTTTTTACTATAGGTATTTGAGAATTTAAATAATTCATATTAGTAAAATTAATTGGAGGTTTTTTATGTACTTGGTTGTTATATTTCTTTTGGAATTTTCGCTTCCTCTGCGCCTTGCTACTGGTGTCTCTACAATATATTTTGATAAAAATGTAGACTGCAGGCTCCAATTTCCACATTGGTAAAACTTATTGAAGAGGGCCATTTTTGTTTCCCGTGCAAAGAGGCATCCTCGTTTGTTGCACTTTGCTCCGCAGATTTTATGCTATTAATATAATTAGATTGTCTTACAGCATGCTACAATATCGTAGTTCAATAATAAATAAGTACAAATGAATACTTCTTACATTTGTAGGGCCTGGTTTAGGTGGATGAAGGATTCGATTTCGCCCTACATATCCTAAGCCTGAATTTTTAAGCCTTTTGGCTTCAGCATCTTTTGAGGTCAGAATATTTGCAGGGCGTTTTTTACTGGAATTCATATGGTTTATTAAGTTTTGCAATACCGCGATTAACTGACTTGCCATTTCGAGAGAAATTTGACTTTGTACTGCAGATTTCTTAGAATTACTACAAAACATTTTTTTCGCAGTACATGCAATAATATAACTTAATAGAATAATGTAAACCGAAATACCCATTGTAGCAATCAGTAACTAATGACGATTAATCATTTTCAGGTATGAATACCCAGTAGTTTATTTGTATTGAATTTCATGAAATGGAGTTGACTTGTTTTCCAGCGATTGTCTTCAATTAGCTTAACTTTTATTGTTTGTCTACAATTAAAATATAGGTAAATATAATTACTGTAAAACAATGCTAATATGTTCTTCGAGATGCTAATAGGTAAGATGGTTTGCAATCATTTAAGATGTCCGAAATTGTTTGAGGAGTCAATCTTGGGATTCAAACGCATTGGTTGCTCTTGCCCATTAGAGTCATTTTTAAATATGAAAAATTGTAACTGTACAAACGGACCAGTGATGGGAGAACTTTGTCCTCAAGGGTGAATTGAATACATTGAAATTTATTATTTAACGATAGGTATTAAAATGTTATATTGTGTTATACGGATATCTTTAATTTTAAAAATCAGTGTTACCGGACAATAATACCTAAGAAGAGTATCGGATTTCAGAAGTTGGGCTGTCTTCAGTTAACTGTTTGTTTTGCTTAACTTCTTTCCTTATGTGCAAAATTCCAATCTTATTGAGCATTACATAAATTGATGATAAATAAAAATGTTGATATTTTAACAGAATAAATGTTGAAAAGTTCGTTTGAAACATTTTATAACCGATATTCAACACTAGATTTAGAAGCGGATATCGTGGCACATTTATTTCCGAAAATCAAAAATTAAACAAATTCAAAGTGTATCCAATGCCCTGTTTCTCTTATTTCGATAACGATTTTTTAATTAATAGGCTTAGTAAGTAAATAAAAATCAATATTAAATTTTGGCAACAAGTTCTTCATCGTCACATACTACTTCATATTTTCTAGTGGTGTTACTGAAACTGAAAGCAGATCAACTTCAGCTACTTAAACATAATAAGTGTATTTGGATGTTGGCATTTTCAACACAGAAAGCATACTTGAGATACTCTTTATTATTTTTTTTAAAAGATGTCAAAATTAAAGAAAAAATTTATTAGAATAAAAATTCATGTTTTAAATGTTCTACGTGTAATCATCCAGTAATCGAAATAAATACCAGAGTGTACTGGGATTTCTTCAACCTAATCTATTCGAGACAATTATCCATGAATTAGCAATAAGAGTATTATATTATTATATTCAAACTACGCGTTCATAAAGTGGACGCGTTGTATAATCACAAAAGAAAGGAAACTCTGCATACTCAGTAAAAATGTGACAGCTGTTCCCAAATAAAATGTATGATTTGAATTAGCATTAGATAAGAGATAGCATTGACATCGGCTTGTTTTCAATTAATAGAGATTCGTCTTCTTTCACTGTACCAATTATTATTGGAATCAAAGATTGCACTACACGACTTTTTTTATCAGCCGGATAAATTTTAATTTTAATAATTTTGAGTGTATTATTGAGGTACAATGGAATTAGAGGATGTTGTACATTGAGTGCACATGGTGTCCAATATTTCATAAGAATCGTCATCTTCGATTTGCTTATAATCTCCCTATAAATTATATGTAATTTTAACATTGTGTAGTAATAAAAGTACGTAGTTGAAAAATGTATGAAACCTTTGGGTCAGCATCTCTTATAATTTTCAAAAAATATTTTTTAGCATCCGTCGCGGTTGGTCGTTCTCGTGGGTTTAAATTCCAGCAACTGAACATGAAGTCATATCTATGTGTATAAACAAAGGAATTGTAAATTTATAATTAGCAATTAAATTAGTAATTTTCATTTTAAAGTTTATTTCAGGAAATGCCATTCACAAACGCTTACGTGCAGTCACTAGCAATTTTAGGTTTTTGCAACCGCAAATTGTTCTGCAATCTATCCACAAAGTCGGATGACCACGAAAGACTACCATAAGGTGCTTCAGCAAATGAAAATATTTCCCATATACGGTTACCCCAAATGACAACATATCAGATGAATGAGAAAAGACCATATCCTTCAATGATTCTAATGGCCATCCACGGCCAAGGAAGAGGTTCCTTTATTTATATACAGTGGCAATGAAATCAACAAGCGTCTACAAGTAAAATATATTTAATTTCTCAATTAAAACGCTTATCTGTCCTTTTTTAACGTATTGCGAGCAATGGCGCAAATTTCTTGATAATCCAAAATCTGTAATTTTGACAAGTGTTTTCTCGAAGACTAAAACATTTCTTGTTGCCAAATCACTGTGAATTATCTGTGTAAGTATTTCATTGAAATCATTCACTAATATCAAACATGGATTAGTTAAATTACAAAAATAAATGGTTTCATTAAATATATACCTTTCTCAGATTTAAATGCTCAAGTGCGCATGCAATTTGGTAGGACCATAAGTATAGAAAATAATCGGATATAGTTTCCTTAAGTTCTCTGTGCAAACGTAAAGTTCTTAGATGGAAATATAGCAAAACATAACCAAAATGTTGTTTTATTTATTAGATAATAATAATTCTCTTGTAGGCCAAATGTTTGGAAATTAGTACGGGGTTCTTTTTAGAGATATATCATAGCTAATATAGAAACTGAAGTACTTTTCTGTATTCTTTGGGGCATTATGCAAATTGTCTAAAAATGGTGAAACTTCATTCCTTCATTTTGTTGATTGCATTGGTAAGATTTGCAGGTTGTTTTAAAAATATTGTTTATATCTTATGTATGTAACTCAATTATGGGAATGATAACGGTAGGTTATCATTACCACAATTTGAATGTTGAATTTAAGTTAAATCAATATCCAATTTATTTGCAATTTCTTACGGATATAATAATTTACAACAGGAGCTATTCCTTCAAGGGGTAGTTTTGTGGACGTTCCTGAATGTAAATTGGGCTGTTGCTTTTATACTAATGCTGAAGGTGACAAATGCTGCAGAAAGCATAATTATCGTCGGATGATATGCAGTGTCGGGGAAGGTTTTTGTAGTAACCTTTCTGGTTTCTAGACTTCATAATTTTGAAATAAATTCAATTGATAACATATTGTTATAATTGTAGAGCAAACAAATGTTTTATAGCGAAATAAATTTTGGATGATATGCACTGAGTGCATTAATAGTAGTAGTCGACTTCATTTAAAAAAGTTTCTTCAGCATACAATCATGTCAATGATTGTGGTAAATCGTTATTATTTAAAAATCATGCATTTTTTATTTAAATCCTTTAGCCCCAATATAAATACGGTGTCATTTGCTCAAAGGAAATTAACGGCTTGGGACTTTCCACCGGGCTCCAATTTTAGTCATCAGTTCACATAGAATATTTGTAGGGTAACCATGAAGTAGTTTCGGAGATGAAGTCGTTGAGACAAGTGTTCCTATTTGAATTACACGGGATTCAACTTTAACTCTTCCAAAACGCTAAACGTACGAGTGCACAATTCTAAAAACTTATAAATAAAATTTAAATTTAAATATTTTTTACCTTAATTTGAAGTATGTGAAAATTTCATCTATCGAGCTTAAAATGAATTAAAACAGTATTAAAAATTTAACTTTTTTTATAGAGCAAGTTTTTGCTAACCGAACCAGTCCAAAATAAATTTTAGCGAACCAAACCGCATCAGTCTCAAAAAAGTACTGAAATATTGAACTGTACCATATTGAACACCCAAGCTTGTGCTGCGTCTATTTATTGCATTGTGAATCACTTTATTTCTAGTTCACTTATGAGAAACAATGGGGTTGTCAACTGTCTTTTCAGTAGATGCTAGTGGGACGCGGGTTGTCAACTCACATTACAATAGACAACTGTAGGTATGCGTGCCATTCCATAATTCAATGACTCTATAGTGCGGGACTCTGGGGCGGAATATTGTAGGGTGCTAATGTAAAATGGTGGGCTTTGGAAATGAGTAGTTCGGTAACTGTCAAGACGCAACAGGTCCCATTTAAGCCATTTATTTATATGCAAATTAGGGCCTCACCCCCTTGTCCTACATGTTGACGTGCAAATTTACACCCCACCCCGTTTACATACAGGTTAATAAGCAAATCTGCCCCCCATCCCGTTTATATACAGATTGACAAGCAAATTTACACCCCGCCCCCTTTTATATACAAATTGACATGCAAATTTACACGGAGGCTAATTAATGCGGTTTCAAATTTTCTGAATTGGTCTTAAAAATCTATTTTTTTGGCTTATACTGAAAGCAGCAGCGTGGTTTCTGAATCTGTCTTATTACACGTATTTAATCAGGCTTAAATGAATAAAAATTATTCAACCAATGTATAGTAAACAAGTATTCAAAATCAATCACAATTAGTCATTTATATTACGTCAAGTAACAATGAGTCAGGGGGCATTATTCAACGTTACACATAATTAGGCATTTATACTAAGTCAAGTAACTCTTCAGTGTCAAAATCTAGTACAAGACTCCAGGATTAGGTTGCTCTTGTCTTTCTACTAGGTTTCTCGTTATTTTCCTCGTTGCCCGAATCGGATAAATCTGATTCACTCGAGTAACTGAGCTGGCTAGCCATAGTAATTTAATAGTGACCTCTGAGAGAACACAGCAAGGAATGATGTCTTGAATGTCTTTTTAACGACCAACCTTTTCTTATCTCTTTGCCTTCTACCTTCTCCATTTCGATAATAATTTACATGTCCAATGCAAATCTACCTAACTACATGTACTACAATTAATAAGGCATGAAAATTATCAAACATGGTTTTGAATAGATTCCGCTGAGTCGGTTGCACATTGTCGAAGAATTGGTGATACACATACATATTATGCTTCCACACAAACGTATGTGTATTGGTGCCAGAGTTTACCTATGAATAAGAGCTGCTTTCTCCATTGCATAGAATATCTTTTTTAAGCTAATTTAATGCACATTTAAGCCTACCTAATTAAGCCTAATTAAATACATTGGCTGCTTTTTTCAGTATAAGACAAATAAAATATTTTTTATGACAATTTCAATACTTTTTAGGCCGCCTTAAATATAATTCAATTTACACCCCACCTTCTTTTATACACAGGTTGATTTACAAATACGCAACACCACATCCTTTGTACATACGTTTCGACAAGCGAATATACACCCATACCCCATTTTGCATATACATGTTGGGAAGTAAATTTACACCCCCACCCCCTTGTACATGCATATATCTTGACATGCGAATTTACAAACCACCCCCTTGCATATACATGTTGGCATACATTTCACCCCTTGTACATACCTAATGACATGCCAATTTACAGTAGTGCCATATTTATTTATCCCTGTGTGGGAGTGAACAGGGTTGGGGTGAATTGTTATAATATTTAGTTTACAACTTTAAACCATATGGTCCCTGTAGGATCTTAAGCGAACCGAGCCGCACGGGTCCAAAATGTTTTTAGGCGAACCGAACTGAACCGCACCAATTCCAAAAAAGTTTTTAAGCGAGCCAAACTGATCCGCACCAGTCCAAAAAATGTTTTCAAGCAAACCGAACTGAATAGGAGAAGCTTACTCTCTTATCTGGGTATGACCGTCATATGAAAGGTTTACCTTGTTAATGTGTTAACTATGTAATACTGAGAAACAAGAGTTTTTCTTTCCTCTCTGCCTGTCGTATGTAGGCCTACCTATGTTCTTTAATATTTCGTAATGTATGATTCTGTGTGTGTGTTTTTCTATAGGTGAACGCCAGCGAACTAAAATCAAATTGTATATTAATATGTAGTAGTATTCATAAGGTATTAGTAATATTGTATTGCAATAGTGTGTTGTAATCATTGTTCTTGAACATTCTTGATTGTTTAAGTTAGTTCAGTCTTGTAAGTCTTGTATCTGCCGTTTGACTGGAACGTTCATTCTCTTCTTGTGTGATTGTCACTGTGTCAGTTTATCTATATTAAAGTTTGGTTTAAGATAAATTTGACCTGACTAATAATTCATTGACACTTGTCCCAGCATAGTTTTTGGTCTTTGGCATTTTTGAACTCTGATCCTGTGTTTGAACTGTAAATTCTTTCGGTGATTTAACATCGTGGCGCCCCTGGTTAGGATCAGTGATAAAATGCAAGAGTGACAAGTGACTTAGTGGTACCTGTGGACAATGGGAGACGAAGAAGACGTCGTGTCAATGGATAATTTGAAGAAGGGACGGACCCCACTTCG
Source organism: Yoshiicerus persimilis (assembly GCA_020352615.2). Lineage (NCBI taxonomy): Eukaryota > Metazoa > Arthropoda > Collembola > Entomobryomorpha > Tomoceridae > Yoshiicerus > Yoshiicerus persimilis. Next base: position 101,877,968 of record CM036940.2, read on the forward strand.
TGCGGCCTTTACTAGGACGGCTAATATGTTGGAGGATGAGTTGAAGAAAAAAGAAATTGACGAGGTAACAATCAACACATTCCTAAAACAATTAGAAGATAAATATGAGCGACTGGTGGCAGTCGACGATCAAATATTGCAAGCCCTTCGTGATGACGATGATGTCACTGAAGAAGCTTACAACCAAGAGTTTGAATCCGCAGAAGTGTATCGTGACAGACTCAGTTTCTGCAGGGCAAAAGTGGATGCAACAGGATTCACAAATAAAATAACTGGTGGTGGTAGTGAATTCCAAAGTGCAGTCCACCCAACTAAGTCACCGGAATCAAAAAGAAAATTCAAGCTTCCGAAAATTGAATGGAAACGGTTCAATGGTGAACCAAAAGACTGGCTCGGTTTCTGGGGTCAGTTCCAAAAAATTGACGATGACACGGCTATGGACAATGCAGACAAGTTTCAGTACTTACTGCAGGCCATTGAAAAAGGTTCCAGAGCAGCGGAGTTGGTGGAAAGCTTTCCCCCCAGTGCAGCTTGTTATCCAAAAGCGATCGAAAGTTTGAAAGAACGCTTTGGACGTGATGACATTCTTGTGGAAGTTTATGTGCGTGAACTATTAAAATTAGTGTTGAATAACGCACTAAACAATAAACAGAAAATAGTGTTGTCTAGTTTGTACGACAAACTAGAAACTTATTTGAGACAAGTTCGACATCAAGTGGTACTCCACCAAGTCAGCTGTCATTACTGATGAAGTTCTTAAAAGCTGAGGTGAAGGGTGAAGAAAGGATTGCAATGGCCCGAAAAGGATTCGGCGTGGACAAAGAGAAAAAAGCTAAAGAAAAGCCAGAAGGGGTAAAATCGGATGTCCCCACCGCAGCTGGACTCTTGACTACTAATCAGGTACAGACAAAACAAAAGCAAAAATCGAAATGTCTGTTTTGTGATAAGGAGCATGAGAGCCATGACTGCTGGAAGGCACAAAGTATGCCGCTGGAGGAAAAGAAGAAAACGGTTATGCAACAGAAAGGATGCATGGCTTGCCTTAAAAGAGGACATTGGTATAAAGACTGTAAGTCTGGACATAAGTGTGTAGTTTGCTCCCGCAAACATTATGTTATAATGTGTCCAGATATTCCAAGTAATAAGGTGGAAGCCAAAACTGAAACTAAAAAGGAAGAATCGAAGGTTAGTACTTTGGCTAACCAAACTTGTACAGCTGAGGTGTTACTGGAAACACTCATGGTACGTTTACTTCATCCCCACACTGGGAAAGAAATTATTGTGCGAGCAGTTTTCGACAATGGATCCCAGCGTTCATACATCAGCAAAGCAGCTGCAAAGGAAATGGGGTACGAAAGTCTGGGTGAAGTCGAAACTATTCACAATTTGTTTGGGGGTGTTGAAACAGCTGTACAGGTACACTGCAAATATCAAATACTGGTCAGTAGCCTGGATAAATCGTACAAGTGTACATTTGCAGCCTTGAGTCAAGAAAAAATTTGTGGTAATCTCCCTCGGGTGAGGAACGGACCTTGGCTAACTGAAATTAAAAAATTGGGAATTAAACTCACTGATATAGGCAAGGATTGTCCAGAAATAAAATTACTTATTGGTGGTGATGTTTATGGCAAACTGCTTACTGGAGCTAAACACGAACTTACAAGTGGACCTGTAGCAATTCAAACTCATCTTGGTTGGAGTTTAACTGGAAAGGTTCCAAATCAAAATATCGGATCAGATAGTACAATGATGGTGACTACTCTCCATGTTGCTGATGCGGATATTTCAAACTTGTGGAGACTGGATAATTTAGGGATCTCCGATCCAGCGGAAAGCAAATCACGAGAAGAACTTCAAGAGGCGGCAGTGGATTACTTCCTGAAAACTGTGAAACAGGAATCAGATGGTCGTTATGAGGTGTCTCTCCCATGGGTGGCTGGTCATGGAAACAATAAGGATATTGCAGAGAGAAGACTCCAGACAGCAACCAAGAAACTCAAATCTGAAGAATTGATAGAGGTATATCAAAAAATATTTAATGTGTGGCAAGATGAAGGTATAATTGAAGAAATTCCCCCAGAGGAAATTCAAAATGATGGACATTACCTACCTCATCGTGCACAATTAAATCCAAATAGTGAAACGACTCCTGTTCGTCCAGTGTTTGATGCTTCTGCGAGAGGCAGGTTTTCCCCGTCGTTGAACGATTGTCTGGAGAAAGGCCCGAATCTCCTGGAAATAATTCCTGCTGTTGTGACTCGTTTTCGACTGAAGAAAATTGGTGTAGTTGCAGACATTAAGAAGGCGTTTCTCCAAATAAGTGTGAGACCTGAGGATCGTGACTTTCTCCGATTTCTGTGGTGGGAGAACCTGGAGTGCAAGAGAATAAAAGAATTCCGTCACAGAAGAGTGGTGTTTGGGGTATCATCCAGCCCATTTCTTCTTGGTGCCACTTTAAATTATCATTTGGATCGTGTGACTACAAACTATAGTGAAAGTGCAAGCAAGTTGAAGTCATCGCTCTATGTTGACAATTGTGTGACTAGCCTTGATGACGAGGAGAGCCTTCGGAAATTTCAAGCAGAGTCAATACAGATGCTTGCAGATGCGAAATTTGACTTGAGAGGTTGGATATCTAATTTGGAAAAGGACGTAAGTAATAAACCTGTGCTTGGTTTAACTTGGGACTTGAAAGAGGATACTTTGGGTTGTGACTTGAGGAGTCTACCACTGGAAATATCAGGGCCAGTAACGAAACGAAAAATCTTGTCAACCGCTCACCGTATTTTCGATCCCATTGGTTTTGGTTGTCCTGTAACTCTTCTTCCAAAGTTGCTTTTACAGGAAACTTGGATGCTCAAGTCAGGATGGGACGAGGAGCTATCAGAGGAAATGTCAAATAAATTTGGGAACTGGTTAAAACAATTACCTCTGTTGAACTCTGTGAAAATTCCGAGATGGCTGTTCACATCTGAATGTAAGAAAGAAACTTGGAGTCTCCATGTATTTGTAGATGCCTGCAAATACGCTTATGCTGCTTGTGTGTACATGAGAGGAGAAAGTGAACTTGGGGTTACTACCCAACTCGTGTTAGCGAAAAGTAAAGTGGCTCCAATTAAGGAAATTACAATCCCAAGATTGGAACTTTTATCGTGTACTATTGGAGTACGTTTGTGTGCTTCTGTAAAGAAAATTTTGGAGTTTGAAGATATTCCCACAACTTACTGGACTGACTCGTCGAATGCTCTTTGCTGGATACAAAATGATGAACCGTGGGCTACATTTGTAGCGAATAGAGTAAAAGAGATTCGTGCGTTAAGTGACCCTAAGATGTGGAGACATATTCCTGGTGTGCAGAATCCAGCCGACTTACCTTCCCGTGGTTGCAGTCCGAAACAGCTATTGGAGTCGTCATGGTGGGAGGGACCAGGCTGGTTGAAGTTGCCACAAAATTATTGGCCGAAAAGTAAGGTTGGTTTTGATGCCGACGTGGTGAATGCAGAGAAGCGGAAAACAGTTTCGGCTTACCTCACAATCGAGTCAGGAGACAAGATTTTGAAAAACTTAGATGAAGCAATATCTGACTATCAGAAAATTGTTCAGGCAGTTGCTGTGATTCAGCGTTGCATTTCTAATTATCAGAGTAAGATAAAATCAAGAGCTATCAAAACGGGAGTGTTTACTGTTGAAGATCTTGCAAAGGCGGAGATGAAGATAGTAAAACTATTACAAAGTGAGTTTTCTCCTGGGGATGTGGAAACCCTAAAGAACATCAGGACTTTCAAGGATGAAAATGGAATTATTCGGGTAACTACTAAATTGTTGAGAAGAGATGACGAGAATAATTTCAAGTGTCCAGTGGTTCTACCGAGCCAACATCCAATCGTGAAGAAAATAATACGTAGCAAGCATTTGGAAATGAGCCATGCTGGAGTTCAGTTTCTGCAATGTGAACTCAGGGAAAAGTTTTGGATCTTGCGAGCGAGAAAGACGATTCGTGAAGTCGTGTCGAAATGTGTCACCTGCCGAAGATTCAATGCGAGCCGTATTGAAACTATTCCAACTCCTCTTCCTGTGGATCGTGTTCGCGACGCTGAAGTCTTCGAAATTACGGGGGTTGATTTAGCCGGCCCGTTATATTTAAAGGGAGGAGGAAAGGCATATATTGTGTTGTACACTTGTGCGGTTTACCGAACTGTACATTTGGAGCTCGTGACTTCCCTTACCACTGATGACTTTCTCCAGTCCTTCAGAAGATTTGTTGCCCGAAGAGGAAGACCATCTGTAATTTACAGTGATAATGGGACAAATTTTACTGGGGCTGAAAATTTATTTCGTGGTCTGGATTGGAAACTAGTAGAATCTCGAGCTGCCATACGTAAGATTCAATGGAGGTTCATCCTCCCGACTGCGGCTTGGTGGGGCGGATGGTGGGAGCGCTTAATTCAGACAGTAAAGAGGATCCTGAGGAAAATACTTGGAAAAGCTGCTCTTACATATGAAGAATTATTGACTGTCCTGTGTGAGTGTGAGAGTACTGTCAATGGTCGACCTCTCACCTATTTATCGGAAGATGTGGAGGATCTCATCCCTCTTACCCCTGCGATGTTTCTTAGAGAAATAAGAGGAGATGGAGTAGCTGATATAGATGTCCTAGATGGAGAAGGCCTGAATCGGAGATGGAAGTATCGTCAACGCTTGCGAGATGACTTGCGAAGTCGATTTCGTCAAGAGTATTTGGCAATGTTGGTTCAGCCTGGAAAGGGGAAGAAGATTACTGAAGCCATTAAACCTGGAGACATTGTCCTTATTGGGAATGACAACGCAAAGCGTTTGGACTGGGTGATGGCAAGAGTATTGGAGGTTTTTCCCGGACGGGATGGAGTGGTTCGAGTTGTGCGTTTAAAGACAGCGACTGGAGAAGTGACTCGACCCGTTCAGCGTTTGTACCCTTTGGAGGTGTCGGTTGAGGAAAGGCCTAACATTTTGAAACCGGAAGTTGGAAAGAAACCGGAAGTGAAAACTCGTAGCGGACGTGTTATCAGAAAACCGGATCGTTTGGGAGTTTAATTATATTTCTTGTTTGGTATTGTTGTCATAGCTGATTGTAATTAAATATTATTATTGGTTTAATTAATTTGTTAAGTTCTTCAGTGTTTCAGAACTTAAGGTGGGAGTATGTCGTATGTAGGCCTACCTATGTTCTTTAATATTTCGTAATGTATGATTCTGTGTGTGTGTTTTTCTATAGGTGAACGCCAGCGAACTAAAATCAAATTGTATATTAATATGTAGTAGTATTCATAAGGTATTAGTAATATTGTATTGCAATAGTGTGTTGTAATCATTGTTCTTGAACATTCTTGATTGTTTAAGTAGTTCAGTCTTGTAAGTCTTGTATCTGCCGTTTGACTGGAACGTTCATTCTCTTCTTGTGTGATTGTCACTGTGTCAGTTTATCTATATTAAAGTTTGGTTTAAGATAAATTTGACCTGACTAATAATTCATTGACACTTGTCCCAGCATAGTTTTTGGTCTTTGCCATTTTTGAACTCTGATCCTGTGTTTGAACTGTAAATTCTTTCGGTGATTTAACACTGCCTTTGCTTTCTTTCCTTATTACCTTTTCATTAAAACGTAATAAATGCATGCGCTTTCTAATACGTGGGTTATTAGATGAAGAATTGAAAATATATGTACATATATAAGGAGGAGTTTAATATTTTCATCACATCGTCAAAGTCGGCAACTACAAGAATACTTCAATTTTTCAATTGTATTTGTACCACGCCATAATTATATACTAGCATGATATGAGCTACACCTAATTTGGGCGGCTTTAATCGAGAAATCAATAATATCATTTCAAAAATTATTTGCACTTCGAACTAGTGCAATGGTCATAACGAAATTAGAAATTACATACTCATTGAGAAACCTTGTGGAGTTTTGAATGATCTCAACGAAATCTTTTTTGAAGTACTCAAAAGAGAACGATAGCATTGCTACAAGTAATAAATACAAGTAGATATAAAATGCCGACATCAAGTTTGTGTTCCCAAAAAGTGCTTTTTGTTTATAATTATTTTCTCCCATTAAAGTTCCATTGAAAGTCACCTTGAAATCGGCAGTGTGCAAAATTCCGATCCATTTCTCAAAAAATTTCAAAATTCCTGCCTGTTCCAAATACAACCAACGCAAACGAAAACGCTGCTGTTTGTACTTTTCTAGCATAGTTAATCGCAAAGCGTGCCATTCAAATTTACTCAAATTTGTCAAATACATACTTACCATATATATCAAATTGAGTTTTATACTCGATGTAAACAACCTTTCGAGAACAATCAAAAAAATTCTGAATTTTTTTGAAGTATTCTTTTCCAACGTACAAAGTAGACTTGGTAGCCCACATGGCAGCAATGAGTTGAACTGGAAATCCAAGTACCTCGTCTTCTTTGAATAATTGGAATCGTGTCTTAAAAGTAGTAATGTTGCTTTGGGCGTAGTAATTAGCCCAGTACCAATCAGTTTTTCCGCTTCCCAAAATGCCAAACTTTTTGAAAAGCAAATCCGACTTTTTAAATTCTACATCATCTTCCTGGGTGCAAATACTGCAAATCGTAGACAATGTCCCACTTTTATTGCTCTTAAGTTCTCCATTATGGCAGCATTCATCACGAGTTCTTAAAGGGTTGAATAAAATACCTTCTTCAGGTACTTTGATTGCGCTAATTAGGCTGTCGAAGTCGCCAGTGAAATCTATAACAGCGGGACCAATTAAAGTGAAATCATTAAGGTCTCTAAAGTATTTGTATTTCGATTCCGTAACTCTTGGGGATAACAGTTTCGATAACATTTTTCCTTGGTAGGAGTTACTTATAACAACTGCCATCAAAATATATGGACCCCATGTTAAGAAACGCATACACTTTTTTGGAGTAGAGACATGTGTATTATTTACTCCTTGTTGAACTAATATTGCAAAAAGGATAGATACGTTATCCAGAAAATTGATTTCACAATTATGATAGGAATCAAATTTTATTCCAATGAAAGTTAAAGCAGATGCTAAGACAGATGACGAAATAATAATCAGGATCCAAGTATATTTATCAAACGTCGAAACATAAATTTCCCAGGAAAACGGATTTTCCACCCCTGCACATGTCACAAATATATATTCTCTTGAATCAAAGATATTAAGACCACTTGGTGTTACGTAAATATTTTCTTTGATCCACCATTGTTCAAATGAGAACACAACAAATTGGATATCCACAGTTTTATTCATATATCTACTAAACGGTGACAATGGAAAACGTCTGCGGTGTGTTTCATTGATAAAGACCACAGTGTAATTAGTACCAATTCTTGTTAGACAATACGCAGAAGTAACTTCTGGATTAGAACTGCCAAGTTTTGTCCGTAGTCTTAGTACTTGGTCGTAAATCGTATTTTCACTAATTTTTGTATTTTTGGGATACACGCATTGATCATTTGCTAAGAAACTGTATTGAAGTGTCAAATCAGCCGATTTTATTCTGTACGACGTAAGATTTAGAATTTCAGTTAGCAAGACTTCTCTTTTTGAAGATTCGTCAATTGCTAAGAGTATATTCGAGGTATGCGAACTGTATCTGACAGCCTCCGGAAATAATCCATTGCGGCTTAGAAACACAACGTAAACCATATATTTGATATTCTTTGGAATTTTTCTCCTCTCAAAAATTGTAATGGTCTCTTCATTAATCAGAATATGAATTCGAACAATTGGAAATGACCATTTTCCGATAACAACTTTTGTATTGTTTGTATTTGTTACAGCAATTGGGATTGCAATATCCACATCTTCCAAATACAGTTGGTTTCCAATTTCCGTTATCAGATAGACTGCACAGTTAGAGAATGCATCGATTATGTGGTTCAAATTCCTGATTTGCTGAAACTGTACATTTTTATTACTTTGTAATCTCTTTGCATGAATAAGGCTTGCAAGAAAACAAAAGTAGAAAAATATGCTTTGGGTTGTTTTGTAGCAGTACATATTGCACGGCTGACTCAAGAGAATTTTTTAATGAAGGTGCAATGTTTTCAGCTATCAGACTCCGTTAACACATTATATTGATAATGTGCAATTTACGAAAACATTTATCATAATATTGCTTTTCTAAATAATTGGAAATTCGGTTTTACCATACAGATTATTAACATTGTAAGACTCAAGCCACTGATTTCATGGAATTGATGATATTACAACAATACCGGTAGATAACACGGAAAGTGTCACAAGATGTTACGGCATATTCTGGTATGTGGAATTGAAAGAAAATTCTCGTTCATTGTAAACCGGGTCTATTAACAGCAATTCATAAAGAAAGGTGTTACCCCTTATTTTGACAAATTTATACTAATGTAGCTCTAACGTTTCATAGGAGTGGCACTTTACTGAGAATTCAATAAACATAATGGCTATACTTTAGTTTGCTCTTTTCTTAAGCGAAATGTTTTACTATATATTTTATTTATCATAGTACTTACAATGGCGCAGAGTGGAAAATAAACTATGTATAAATGCAGACTTTAAAATAATGAATGTTTTGAAAAAACGTTTCAACGCGTGACAATTCAATGATGTTTTCAAGGTTAAAAACACGGCACAATACTTTAAAAATCTAGTAATGCAATGGAGTTTAAAATTACATTTGACTTCTAAATTGGGCTAGTGCTCTGGGTCGTATGTATGTATGTGTTATCTAAGAATATCTGATCCTAATTTTGAAGTGACCATTGAATGTAATGTATGAATCGTAATGCATAATAATATGAAACTAATAAACGCGACTTAAAAGTTAATGGACGCATCGGCATTCGATGACAAGGCCTTATTACCGTTTGTAATAAAACTTAATAAATGTATGGGCTTTCTAATACTGTTCAGATTCTATTATAAAAAGCTGCATTTCGCATTATCTCGACAGGGGGCCGTTTTGTTTCAATCCGGTTTTTAGTATTCAATTTTTATTGCTTTTTAATGTTACAACCTCTATAATGTCAAAATATTAAAGCAAGAATTTTAGTATAAAAATTGTTTAGGAAAAATCGATTGCTAAATATTCAAATCAATTAATTTCAATTATTTCTTCTTAATCCGAAGAGTCTGCCCTGGGCCCTGGGTACTTGCGAGACCCTACGCGATACTAAAAATCTCGGCAGCCCACTATGCCATTTTACCCATGTAAAATTTACCCATTAGCCGGTGGCTACTCGAGCACTGCATTAAAATGCCGAAAATAATCGAAAGATTATTATTTTTCTCAAAACAGAATACATGAGTCTTATCGGCTGTGGTCAACCTACTATTATCTTTCGTTGACCTGACAAGCGCGAGGCCCCCTTAGGCGCGGGGCCCTAGGCGATCGCCCAATGGTAGAGACGCCACTGAATATGTATTGTTTGTAAAGTTGATTTCCAATTTCCATCAGCAGATATACTGCACAGTTAGAGAATGCATCGATTATGTAGCTCAAATTCCTGATTTGCTGAAACTGCACATTTTTATTACTTGGTAATCCCTTTGTTTGAATAATGCCTGTGAGAAAGCAAAAGTAGAATAATATGCATTGGTTTGCATTCCAATGTATACTTTAATGGTGGATGCAACAGAATTTTTTAATGAGAAACAATGGTTTTAGTTATCAGACCCTGTTAACACATTTTATTGGTATTTTACAAATTAGAAAAGAGGATTCAGACTATTATTTTAAAATTGTTTTTTAACTTGCAAATTTGGTTTTTCTATATGGAATAATATTACTATATTACGCAAACATTTGCTTTGACGATCTTACAGCAATATGGTAGATGTTGGACGATATTTAAACAATACGTAGATATAGAACCATTTTTTACAATATGGGAAGTGTAGCAAGATGTTATGGCATTTTGTGTTTAATGAAATAGGCATGACATTTGACTGGAAATTCAATAAGCCTAATGGCTACACTTAAGTTTGGAGGACACATTTGATATTTCCGTAAGCGGTATTTTTTATTATCCTAACTATCACAGTTTTTACAATGACCGTGAGTTGCAAATAAACTGTATGTAAATGCAAATTGATTTAAGGTACCTGTAATGGATTTTTCGAAAGTAAGTATCAATGGCTGACAATTCAATGAGTTTGTCAATGTTAAGGCACGGTGTAATGCTTTAAAATTCTAATGTAATGGAATTTTAAATTATATTTGGCTTCTAAATTGATAATTCTTATATTGCGTGAATTTTCAAATGTTTTACCAAGGCGAATAATGTGATATTATGAGAATGCAGATATGTATTTACCCTATATGGTGCATGTGCAAAGCAAATAATTCAAAAGGATAACTTTCAAGTTTCCACTAAACATAGCTGCTTGATGACGTAGTACTTCCAATTTAATGTTCATTTTACCTAGGTATTATTCGTATACTGAGCTAACATATTTCAGGGAGCCATCCTATTTTTTGTAAATTTCAAGTTATCTACTATAGACAAATATATTCACACAAGTTACTCTTTTTGCATTACCCTATATATACCCAATTAACTCCGCGGGAGAGCTATTGTTGTCAGGATATAATTTGGAGGTTAAGTGCCAGTGGACAATAATTCGCCACTGCAATATAATTATATTGCAGTGGACAATTACTGCCTCGATGAGAAAATTTTGCTTCTTAAGCAAGAAGTCATCAAAAATACAAAGCTATATAGCTAAATGTTTATTATATTAGTGAATATTTATAAGTTTCTTTCCAGAAGGGATTAATACATCATTGCATGTAATGTACGGTGCAGTTACTTATAGGCACTACTATTTGTTGTCATTATGTTGTCATCGTCATCATCAGAAATTGAGAAATTTTCAATGAAACTTAAATACAACTAAACTGTAAGGACATTGAAACTGAAAACAGCAGATTTGTGAAGCAAAACTCTCAAATTCTTTAAAAATTGGTTAAAGAAACCTGTAATTTGTCGTGCATAGACTTCCAAATATTAAATTGACAACAGAATGAAGGATGAACTGGAATTGCAGTTTTCTATTTTTTAAATCGCCCGCACAGTGTGTAATCTTGTAAAGATGTTATCTCATAAGGCTATTAGTAACTTTGGATGTATTATAGCTCTTATGCATTACTTACATTGGAATACATGGCTAACGTGGCGCGACACTTCCACAAACAGAAGTGGCTTACATTTAAGAAGGGTAAGAGCTGTAAGATCTGTAAGCCTATTTCCCTGAGTACCCTTGTTGTGCAATTGAGTGAAGTGCTTACATCTTATCAGTATAACAGCAGAATTAAATTTGATACTATACATCAAAACTGGAGTGAGTGCCACGAACACAGCCTTACATAATTGTTATGCAACATGAGTTGAATATTGAATGTATAATTTCACGATTTGGTTACAATAACTTCATACAGCGTACGCAATTCATAGTTAGTGCTGATTTTAACATTGAAGAGATGAAGAACATAACTTTCGTCCTTGTAATGATAATATAAATCACAATTTTTTCATCAGCATCATTTATTAAGCATCAATCCCGCCAGCTCAGTATATCATTACTAAATTCATAAACAAATATAAAAACGTGATCAGCTCACTTGGGCATCTTGCATATATAGTTCCGATAATATTGAATTACAAATAAAATGAAGTTTAATTAGGTACATTTTTGAGATGGCCTCAGCCCGTGACACTTTTTTCCATTAAATGATGTTCACCTCACACCTCTTATAACAGAAAGAATACACCAATGGACGGCTATAACTTCAAGACCACATATTGAGAGTATTCTCAAGAAAAGAAACCGCTCAATTATTTGATTAACATGTATTATTAGAAATGTATGACGTATTTTTCCCGCAACAGAATTATTTCCATAAATATCTCTATAATATTTGACAACAAACTAATACTGTTTGATCCTTAAACGTACCAGTACAATGCGATGTAAAGCTTAATGATAACATGGACTGATACACTTTATCAGTATCGGAGATACTGATGGGGAGGCAGTGTCACTCCGTTGGGGAGGCAGTGTCACTCCGTTGGGGTGTCAGTGCTCCACATTTTGTGGGTGACATAACTTTACATCTGAGCGTATTTGCATAAATCTTCCAAATGTTTTTTTAAACAGCAGTCATTGAAATATCTTGCTGCCTGTTAAAAATGTGTTAGTTACTTGTTTCGGTCAGAGTTACGAACAAGGGAGTTTGCTGGAGTTTGGTCATGTTTGGTCCCGTGACCAATCAAATTTTTATTGTCAATTTAATTCAACTTATTTATTCCTTGTCGACGGTTTTCAATATATTGGTGATACTAAAGTTGAAATAACTCATTGTAATATTATAAGCTCACAAAATGATTTTCTTATCATTACAAAAATCGAGTTTAGAACCAATGTTAAATAGGTATTTGGTAATATAATCTTTAGTTGTTCACCTAATAGAGAAATAACAAGACTGAACTTCAGATTAAATGATGGACACTTACGAAACAACCATCAATCACACTTATACAATTGCGTCACACATGTACAATTCTTCACGCAAATCGTATAAGTAATTGTATAAGTAATTGCAAACGCACACGACAGACGGAAAAGTTTCATTGCTTAATGAACAGTGAATTAAAAAAAGGAACACGGAGAATATTATATTATAAATTAAAGTAAGATTGTGTATTAGGGCGCCCAGCTAGCGGTGAATATGTATTACCGGTAATCGATAATTTCGGTTATAAAGAAGCCAAGCACTATGTACTATAAGTAGATGCTTCTACTATGTAATGCCTTATAATTCCGTCTGCATAACGTGTGGTATTGTATAGAGCATAAATAATCTAAAGTGTATAGCTGTACTGGATGAACCTGAAGTAGCACAGCAATAAGCCAATACAAGGCTACATTGAAATCCAAGTTTTCATCAAAATCGGTTGAAATTAAGTGGGCCAAACAATTCGGTGAAAAGAAGTACAAAAATGTGCCCGATTTTCGTGGATTCGGATTTTTCCAGGTCGCAAAAAAATTTTTTTGAAATAATGTTTTCAATGTGGTAAAGCTATTAAGTTCACAGATTCTATTAACATAAAAATTTAATTAATCTAAATAAATTGCTAATTTTAAATCGTTGTCCATTTAATAGAAGGTGAAGTAGTAATTAATTATGAAAAAATAATGAAAGTAAAGTAAGTTACTAAAAGATGATTGCTTTAAATTCAGCAATTTGTTGACGGAATGATATTTACAATTTATATCAGCTTTCAATCGTTAAAATTGTGGAAATGTGTTTTCAAAATTTTAAAATTCGCTTCACAAAATACGGGAGCAAATGGAGTGCAAGAGGTTTCATTTTCCCGAATGAAGGTTGGGCCGATTAGACTGCTTGGCCGAAGTTTTAAGGAATCCCAATAATTATCACTAAAAGTTTGTCGGCATACAGGAATGCTTATCGGTAAATTACCGCTTTGGGCATTTGAAGAACGTCCACTGACATTCACGAAACGTGAAACGATACTAGAAAAATTCCAGCCAAGCAGAATCATTACCCCGACTTTTGGTAGTCCTAATAACACTACTTTTCCTGCGTTCACGCCCATTCGGGTTCTGTCAATGATTGGCTGTTCTCCGATATCACCCGTTGTCGGACTGGCTACCCGTTAATGGATCTCAATATTGATATATCCAGAACCGGTTTTTGGAACGATTTTTCTATATTGAGTAACAAATGTTGATATCCTGTGTAGCGAATTTTAAATTTTATTTTATTCAATATGAAATAGAAGTGGTGTCCCACTATCATACTAGAAACGACGTAATACATTTTTAATTTTCAAAGCCTCATTTTTCAGTCATATTCGATAGAAAGTTAGCCAACGGTATCTCAGGAAGAGTGGGTCGACAAGCCCAAATTTAATATGGTTATAAACATGCCGAGATAAATCCAAATCCGAGGTTTTATACAAATTGGTCAAAGCATTCGAGAGCTGTTGTGGTAGCGTACGTATGTATGGACAGACAGCGCGGTTACTTAAGTCTCTAACTCGTTGAAAATTAACGTTAAGGATATGATACATATAAATTTGATACACCCAACTAAATTCTTATCGAGACTGACTACATTTTGATTGACTTGGTAAGCAGGTATGTTGTGAATAACATTAAATGCTAATAAATAATTCATCTTATTTATTCCTTGGTGAGGGTTTTCAATCATTTGATGAAACTAATGTTTAACTTGCTAAAATTAACATAATTTTAATATATATAAATACACAAAGATTACGAGCTCACCATTAAAGAAGACTGGAGCAGAAGTATACAAACTGTACTTATCCACTTGACAGTCGTAACGAAAGGAATCACCATGAAAACTCTTTTCCTGCAAATTCTAGCTATTGTAGCTATCTTGGCAGTTTCTGCAGACGTAGTGGTAAGTTTTTTCAAATTATATAATTAATTATTTTTAGGCAGAATTTCTTAGCATCAAAATTTCTGTTTACAACTGCTCTCTTTACCTCTCTTTCTCCTTCAACAGTCTGCATACGTACAGCTGACTGGTATTACCCCCTACTCCATCCATTCCAAAGCATTACCTAGCTTTACAAATAGTTTATCTATATCTGTGGTCCAGAAAGTTTTTGCTGAATACCACCACGAATGCCTTAATAAAGTATTTCATAAGTCAAAGCCCGGGAAAATAACAATATCTTACATTTTGAATTTTATTAAATGTACTTTATTAAGGTTTCGATGCCACAAAATGAAATAAGTCAGCTTGGAAATATTATTTCTAAAGATCTTGGACGCCTAATTAGAGTTGCTGCTCATGAAACAGGACACCTTGCCAAACAAGTTCAGAAATTAGTTTTACCTGAACTAAAAAATGAACTACTTGATTAAGTACAACATTCTCCATGGCATCGGGTTTCAAGTTCAATTTTATCTCTTCATTCGCGTACACATTTCATCATTTTAATTCAAATACTGTGCACCAATATAAAGCTAAATTATATTCATGATATCAGAAATTTCTTGATTTATTTGAAACTGTATTTTCTTGTTCTCATTTCATTAAATTAGTAAAAGTTATTGCAAACCTTTCATTTTGATTCTTTCATGTTTAAGATCTCCGAAATTCCTCTTTAAGGGTAGAATATGTTTGTTTAGAAAATAACGAAACGAAATAACGAAATAACTGCTCACCAGAATCAAATTCGTTTTAGACAAGAGTAGAGGCGCACAATTAAATGTCCCAATCGAACTAAGCTCCTTTACGCTGGTATATTAATCGGAGAAGTCGTAGCGGAACTTGCAGCAATTTTGCCAAGACATACTGAATCACAGAACCCCAAATTAGAGCAGGGACTTCTTTCTATGCATTACTTGACACGGAAATCTAATATCACGCAGGGAATTATTACTAAAGCAAAAAGGGGATATGAGCATACTTAATCATTTCTGCGCAACATCCCACAGCATGTATGACTGCTATGCTAGGTACAGTGATGGCCATAAGTCACGCACTACAGGAGAAGCAGACTATATAACGTGTGCGACAGTGTAAATAATCAGCTCCAATGCTTACCCTCTCAATTAAGTTTATATTGAGGCTGCTTTTTTATTTTGCCGCACATATTAGTCTGCTTCTCCTATGGTGCGTGACTTAAGGCCAGCACTGTATATCAGGAGCGCCCCGCCTACTCAACTTCTGTTTGAATTTGATAGGGGTGATGATCGCGATTAGTATATTTTTAATTCAACACTATTTTGCATATTGAGTTGCTACTTTGGCCTACAGGTACCATATCGCGCCAGTGAATATGAAACACTGTGCGAACACACTCCATCTATGTTAAAGGCTCTTTGTTTAATATAAAATGAAGCTAAATTCTTGATATAAACCACATCTAATTCCAAGAGTTTTGAAGTAGAATTAAGTAATTGAATGCTTTAAAATTCTAATGTATTGGAATTTCCAAATATATATTTGACTTCTAAATTTAAAATTCTTATATTGCGTGAATTGTCAAATGTTTTACAAAGGCGAAAAATGTGATATTATGAGAATGCAAATATGTATTTACCCTAGGTGGTGCATGCGCAAAGCAATTAATTCAAAAGGATTACTTTCAAGTTTTCACTTAACACAGCTGTTCGATGGCGTAGTACGTGGAATTTTATGTCCATTCTATTATTCATACATTGAGCTAACAGATTTCAGGGAGCCATCCTATTTTTTGTAAATTTCAAGTTATCTACTATAGGTAGACAAATATATTCACACAAGTTACTCTTTTTGCATTACCCTATGTATAGCAAATTAACTCCACGGGATAGGTATTGTTATACGGTTATAATTTGGATTTTGGATACTAAATGCCAGTGGAGAATTATATGGCAGTGGGCAATTATTGCCTCGATGGGAAAATGTTGCTTCGTAAGCAAGAAGTCATCATAAAATGCAAAGATAAATAGCTAAATGTAAATATTATTAGTGAATATTTATAAGTTTCTTTCCAGAAGGGATCAGTACATTATTATATGTAATGCAGTTACCTATAGGTACTACTGTATGTTGTCATTATGTTGTCATCGTCTTCATCAGAAATTAAGAGTTTTTCAATGAAACTGAAATACAACTAAACTGGAAAGATATTTATTTATTTAATACTTAAAGCCAGCTGTCCAATGACACTGTAATAATGAATTAGAAACCAAAGTTCTAGTGAAACAAGTAATATTATGTTTACAAATATTTATTAAAAACAGCAACTTGCACAGATTGTGCAATTGAGTGAAGTGCAATCTTATCAGCATAACAAACAGTTAGAATTAAACTTTTTGCTATACATCAATACATCTAAACTGGAGTGAATGCCACGAACACAGCCTTAGTATCTTTATATTATATCACATTTTATTTATCTTTATGTATCTAATTGTTATGCAACATGAGTTGAATATCTGAATGTGTAATTCCACGATTCTGTTACAATAACTTTATACAACGTACGCAATTCATAGTTAGTGGTAATTTTAACATTGAAGAGTTGATGAATATAACTTTCTTCCTTGTGGTAGTGATAATATAAATCACAATTTTATCATCATCGTCATTTATTAAAAATCAATTCCGCAAGCTGAATATATCATTACAAAATTTACATGCAAATATAAAAACGTTGTCAGCACACTTAGGCATCTTACATATACATTATTAGTTCCGTAATTATTGAATTACAATTAAAATTATTTTCAATTGGGTACATTTTTGAGATGGTCTGAGCCCTGGAGACCTCTTACAAGAGAACAGAATACAGCAACTGGACGACCTATTATAACTTCAGGACCACATATTGAGATTGGCTGTCATTTAAGTGCACCTCATAATTAATCACTTTGCCTCAACAAAATAAATCACTTTGCCTCATATAAATGCATTTACCTCATGAATATTTATGTCGCCTCAAGTTTCTATCACTCAATACTGATATTATACCTTTGCCTCAAGTTTTAGGGAAAAATGCTCATATTTAGTACAAAAACCTCAAATAAAATTGAACCTCAAAAAGTTGTACAAAATCCTCAACAAATAATCACTTTAGCTCAACTTTATGTAAAACAAGAAACATTATTTATTTAACAAATAAGAAATTATTGAAATACTGTGTTAACAAAAAGAAAGTTTTCATAGTTTATATAATATAGATATTATGTATGAAGCATGAAATAGCAATAGTAGTATTTAAATGTACAATACGTTAGTAGATGTATACAACTATTAATGTTATAAATCAGTAATGTTATATATGCAATTTAAATCTAAGGTAATACATAACCATTATAATGCCTTACAGCTACGAAAATTTGTATTGAATATGGATATCAGATATGCCTAACAGGCATGAAGTTTTAGTTTGTTATTCTAAAGAACTAACGCTGCTTTAGCTTTACCAGATCTTCCCCGTTTCCTTTTTGACTTAAAGGAATGGTTTTGGCATCCTCATCGGGAACATATATTTTAAGCCATATAGCGATGCCTATATTGTGTTTGCAAATGTAGTCTTTTTGATAAGATGAGCAGCTACATGTTGAATGTTTCCAATTATTGCCTGTGATGGTTACACAGTGAATTGACGTTATACAAGAAACGTAGTTATCGAAATTAGCCCATTTGCATTTTTCGTCAGATTTATGTATGTTGCTAGTTTTTTTCAGTCAAAGGGATTTTTTTGGTTGCCGAGAAGTAATAGCAGGTATTATCCCCTAATGTTTTCACGAGTACGTTTCTTTGTTCTTGTACAAACTGATAAGCTACTGTCACTATTTTTAAATCTTCTTGTGGTCCAAGTGCGAATTTCTTAGGATTTACAATAGCAGGATTTCTTTCTTCAGACCACAGTTTTACAATATCTTGAGAAACTTTAAAAAATTGAGAGATGTGCATTCTCTCTCTGAATGTGTTTTCTGTCTTGATAACATTATTGGTAGCCTCTAGAGCATTATTAGTACTGGGGTGTCCTGGAGCTATACCTTCGTACCAACCGTTATTATTCTGACTAACATTTCATGCTTCATACATAATATCTATATCATATAACTATGAAAACTATCTTTTTGTTAACACAGTATTTCAATAATTTCTTATTTGTTAAATAAATAATGTTTCTTGTTTTACATAAAGTTGATACTGATAATATACATTTGCCTCAAGTTTTAGTGAAAAATGCTCATATTTAGTACAAAAACCTCAATTAAAAATGAACCTCAAAAAGTTGTACACAATCCTCAACAAATAATCACTTTAGCTCAACTTTATGTAAAACAAGAAACATTATTTATTTAACAAATAAGAAATTATTGAAATACTGTGTTAACAAAAAGATAGTTTTCATAGTTATATGATATAGATATTATGTATGAAGCATGAAATGTTAGTCAGAATAATAACGGTTGGTACGAAGGTATAGCTCCAGGACACCCCAGTACTAATAATGCTCTAGAGGCTACCAATAATGTTATCAAGACAGAAAACACATTCAGAGAGAGAATGCACATCTCTCAATTTTTTAAAGTTTCTCAAGATATTGTAAAACTGTGGTCTGAAGAAAGAAATCCTGCTATTGTAAATCCTAAGAAATTCGCACTTGGACCACAAGAAGATTTAAAAATAGTGACAGTAGCTTATCAGTTTGTACAAGAACAAAGAAACGTACTCGTGAAAACATTAGGGGATAATACCTGCTATTACTTCTCGGCAACCAAAAAAATCCCTTTGACTGAAAAAAACTAGCAACATACATAATCTGACGAAAAATGCAAATGGGCTAATTTCGATAACTACGTTTCTTGTATAACGTCAATTCACTGTGTAACCATCACAGGCAATAATTGGAAACATTCAACATGTAGCTGCTCATCTTATCAAAAGACTAGACATTTGCAAACACAATATAGGCATCGCTATATGGCTTAAAATATATGTTCCCGATGAGGATGCCAAAACCATTCCTTAAGTCAAAAAGGAAACGGGGAAGATCTGGTAAAGCTAAAGCAGCGTTAGTTCTTTAGAATAACAAACTAAAACTTCATGCCTGTTAGGCATATCTGATATCCATATTCAATACAAATTTTCGTAGCTGTAAGGCATTATAATGGTTATGTATTACCTTAGATTTAAATTGCATATATAACATTACTGATTTATAACATTAATAGTTGTATACATCTACTAACGTATTGTACATTTAAATACTACTATTGCTATTTCATGCTTCATACATAATATCTATATTATATAAACTATGAAAACTTTCTTTTTGTTAACACAGTATTTCAATAATTTCTTATTTGTTAAATAAATAATGTTTCTTGTTTTACATAAAGTTGAGCTAAAGTGATTATTTGTTGAGGATTTTGTACAACTTTTTGAGGTTCAATTTTATTTGAGGTTTTTGTACTAAATATGAGCATTTTTCCCTAAAACTTGAGGCAAAGGTATAATATCAGTATTGAGTGATAGAAACTTGAGGCGACATAAATATTCATGAGGTAAATGCATTTATATGAGGCAAAGTGATTTATTTTGTTGAGGCAAAGTGATTAATTATGAGGTACATTTAAATACTCCCCATTGAGATTATTCTCAAGCAACCGGTGAATTATTTGATAAAAATGTATTATTATAAGAAATGTATGGAGTATTATTCCCATAGCAGAATTATTTCCATAAATAAGTATATAATATTTGACAACGAACTAATACTGTTTGATCCCTACGCGTACAAGTACAATGCGAAGTAAAGGTTAATGCTACCACTGCTACTGATACACTTTATCAGTATCGGAGATACTGGTGGGGAGGCAGGGTCACTCCGTCTGGCTGTCTGTGGTCCACATTATGTGGGTGACATAGACATAACTTTACATTTGAGCGCATTTGCATAAATCTTCTAAATGACTTTTTAAAATAGCAGTCTTTGAAATATCTTGCTGCCTGTTAAAAATGCGTTTGCAACTTGTTTCGGTCAGAGTTACAACTAGATAACAACTACAACAAGATAACAACTTTTGCCTATGCTCTTGTTACTACAATACAATCAACAGAAAGGCAGACGGACAATAGCAGCAGCGGACAATAGTATGTTATATTTGTGAATTATATTTCCCATGTATTCACAACATTGTGTACACGATAACCCATTACTGTAGCAGGTTACTGGGGCAAATTTAGGTCAGAAAGGTTCAACCGATTGACCCCAAATTCACTAGAAGTTCTTCCTCTCGACCCCGGTAACACAATAGAAAAGGTCTGAACTACTTATCTCAAACCTTATATGAGTTAAAGAACCAACAGCCGGACGGACGGACGGACAGACATATTGTTCAGGGCATTCTTATAAAGTTGCTTCCGCTACTTAATAAATCATGGAATTCTTTCTGCTTAAATGCTGAATAAAACTTAAATGCAATTAAACTGAAAAGATGCGCATATATTTAATACCTAAAGTCAGCTGTCAATAAACACCCTAATAATGAATAAATACTTGCAGCATGCTATTGCAGGCAGCAACTGACACAGATAATACATTTGTGTGAAGTGTGTCCACATTATTAATACATGACTAAACAGTATGCTATACACCTCAACTTTAATGTAATTCGGAGTGAATGCCATTCAAGCAAATTGTTTTGTAACATCAATAGAATATCTGAATGTGCAATTTCACTATATGAATATATAACATTATACAGCATACACAATTTAAAGTGCTTTCAACAACCAATAGTTATAGAACTTATCCGAGGAAGGAAAATGTACGTTTGTCTGGAATTTATCTCTCGTCCACGTGGTAATGATTTTAAATCACCACAATCGCGTTTAACACGAATTTCATCGTTATCATCAATTTATTATTAGCACAAAGGTCCCGCCATACCAATCCACCACCACAAATTTATTCGTATAGCACAACATGTAAAAACGTGATCGGCACACTCAGGCATCATACATATAAGTTATTAATACCGCAAATACGAATTACATATTTAGTAGACTATAGGCTGTAGACTCAAATATAATGAGGAATATATGTTTATTGCATACATATCAGAAATTATGTTATCACAAAAGGAATAAGTCTCGGGTTACAAAATTAACATTGCAAAATATCTCAACATAAGATTCCCACAAGTTTATGGGGCCATTCCCCTTAGTATTCTCTTCTGTCATGGTGTGATGTTGACGATGTGATTCTGTTCTTTCTATTTTTCCGAAATATAACATTTATGTATATAGTAGCAAGACGGAAGAACCGATTAAATTAACCTCATAATTTAAATTTTTATATTCTAAATTTCTAAATCAACCGCTCTATTATGCCTACAACAATGTTAATGCTAATATATGTAATATAAAACAACTAACTTATACTGTTTAATAACAGCGCGTCCAAGTACGTCAATAGTATAAAGTGTAATGTAGAGTAAAGCTTTTGGTAACAGTGACTGATAATATTGACGGTTTTAATTCTGACACTTTGGACGTATCAGTTACTATTGGACACTTTAAATCTCAATGGCTTTCTTTTTTGACTTTCTTTGAAGTGAATAATTGTCCATCATACTGATAGTTTTGTCATTTCTCAATGGGAATTAAGAGTTAACAGCTAATTCTTTGGAAATATACATTCTGTGTGTTATCTTACGTACAGATAACAGCATTGTAATCGCAGATTGTCGTTGACGAGACTGCATGTCTGTTGTGATAATATTAAACGGTGACAAATTTTATAATTGTACAGCAGAATTCATGATAACCCATACATCATTTGTACTCCACAAAAAATGCCCTGCATTTCCTGCTTATCTCGATTGTATTGAATAAAAAAACACAACTACACCGAATATACATCTGTGTGACCACTCACTTCGCTTTCCTATGAAGCTGCTTTTTCTTTGAGAAGCAATTTTTTTCGGATATTAATATATTCGGATTCATATTTCTGTGCTGCAACAATTTCCTGGAATTAAGCATTTTTATGAGAAAATCAGGCGACATAAAACTATTTTTCCTTTGTTTCCCCGTTTACTATAAATGTTTGATTGGACCTTAATTTAAGAATAATTCAATACTTAGTTTTGCTCACAAACTGTTGATTTCATTTATCATCATTTTTATCAAAAGATCAAGATTGTAATAATGTCAAACAAGTGGGGATACCCCATATCTGTCCTGTTCTGTTATAAGAGGTGAACAATCTTCTATAGAGAAGGTGTCCAGGACTCAGGCCACACAATCGGGTTCATTGCCAACTCCCCTGAGACAGGCGTTTTGGTTAGTTAATGCCGAGAAGTCAAAACTGAGAAGTTCATAGCCTCACTACACACACGAGGTGTGCCTGATGGGGTTTTGCCCCGCTGAACCCGGAGTACACTTTATTGTAAAAATAAGTCCACATATCCTTCATAACAAGTGCACTTCATTTTGGAAAAAAAATCCCCACATCCGTCATAATAAGTACACTTTATTTTGAAAATAAGTCTACACATCCTTCATAATAAGTAAACTTTATTTTGAAAATAAATCCCCACATCCTTCATAATAAGTACATTTTATTGTGAAAATAAGTCCACACATCCTTCATAACAAGTGCAATTTATTTTAAGAATAAGTCCCAAAATCCGTCATTATAAGTACACTTTATTTTGAAAATAAGTCCCCACGTCCTACATAATAAGTACACTTTATTTTGAAAATAAGTCCCCTCAACCTTCATAATAAGTACACTTTATTTTGAAAATAAGTCCCCACATCTTTCATAATAAGTACACTTCATTTTGAAAATAAGTCCCCGCATCCGTATAATAAGTACACTTTATTTTGAAAATAGGTCCCCACATCCTTCATATTAAGTACACTTTATTTTGAAAATAAGTCCCCACAGCCGTCATAATAAGTACACTTTATTTTGAAAATAAATCCCCACATCCGTCATAATAAGTACATTTTCTTGTGAAAATAAGTCCACATATCCTTCATAACAAGTGAACTTTATTTTAAGAATAAGTCCCAAAATCCGTCATTATAAGTACACTTTATTTTGAAAATAAGTCCCCACGTCCTACATAATTCGTACACTTTATTTTGAAAATAAGTCCCCACATCTTTCATAATAAGTACACTTTATTTTGAAAATAAGTTCCCACATCCGTCATAATAAGTACACTTTATTTTGAAAATAAATCCCCACATCCTTCATATTAAGTACACTTTATTTTGAAAATAAATCCCCACATCCTTCATAATAAGTACACTTTATTTGAAATATCCCACATCCGTCATATAAGTACACTTTATTTGAAAATAAGTCCCCTCACATGACCGTTCATAATAAGTACACTTTATTTTGAAAATAAGTCTACACATCCGTCATAATAAGTACACTTTATTGTGAAAATAAGTCCACATATCCTTCATAACAAGTGCACTTCATTTTGAAAATAAATCCAGACATCCGTCATAATAAGTACACTTTATTTTGAAAATAAGTCTACACATCCTTCATAATAAGTACACTTTATTTTGAAAATAAGTCCACACATTCTTCATAATGAGTACACTTTATTTTGAAAATAAGTCCCTATATCCGTCACAATAACTACACTTTATTTTGAAAATAAATCCCCACATCCTTCATATTAAGTACACTTTATTTTGAAAATAAGTCCCCACATCCTTCATATTAAGTACACTTTGCTTTGAAAATAAATCCCCGCTTCCGTCATAATAAGTAGACTTTATATTGAAAATAAGTCCACACATCCTTCATAATAAGTACACTTTATTGTGAAAATAAGTCCACACAACCTTCATAATAAGTACACTTTATTTTGAAAATAAGTCCCCACATCCCTCAGAATAAGTGCACTTTATTTTGAAAATAAATCCCCACATCCGTCATAATAAGTACTTTTTATTTTGAAAATAAGTCTACACATCCTTCATAATAAGTACACTTTATTTTGAAAATAAATCCTAACATCCTTCATAATAAGTACATTTTATTGTGAAAATAAGTCCACACATCCTTCATAATAAGTACACTTTATTTTGAAAATAAGTCCCACATCCCTCATAATAAGTGCACTTTATTTTGAAAATAAATCCCCACATCCGTCATAATAAGTACACTTTATTTTGAAAATAAGTCTACACATCCTTCATAATAAGTACACTTTATTTTGAAAATAAATCCTAACATCCTTCATAATAAGTACATTTTATTGTGAAAATAAGTCCACACATCCTTCATAACAAGTGCACTTTATTTTAAGAATAAGTCCCAACATCCGGCTTGGGGGTTGAACTCTTTTATCATTCAGATTATCAGCGTCACTTAAATCGGATGTATACATTGAGTTATTGAGTTGCATTCTAGCTTCGTTATACGTTTCTGCAATTTAAAATATAAATTGATTTATATTTGAAATCATAAAACGTTTTTAATTTTTTGAAATAGGTATTAAAATTTTGGCTATCAAAAAGGCCAAGTAGTTTATTGATTACCAAAAGATTTTATAAGTCGTGCTTTATGTTGTTTCCATTTTTTTGTCGGCACTTTAGCAGTTCTCACAGCTGTTTCCACTCCAAGTGGAAAAGTACTCGGTGGTGGCGAGTAGCAAGTTTCGTTAACATCGTTGAACCACAGGCTAGGAACGACTGCCACAGCGTCATTGTCTTCCTTCTCTTCAGCAATAAAACTCACAATGGCAAACATTATTTGAATTACTATTCTAAATGGTGAATAGGAAAGATGGCCGATATTTGCTTATCTGTAGGAGTAAGAACACATTTTCGATAAATTAAATCCGTGGAAAAAGTTTTAGGCTCACTCAATTGGCTTGCACTCAGTTTACCAAATGGACGTAAATCACAAGGGTAGTCATGAAATCCTTCTTTTTGCAAAAATTCGCTACCAACAACAACGCACTCTAATGTTTCAGCTTTTTGACAAATATTTTCCACAACTATGACTTTATTATTACGTAGCTCAAAACAATTGTCTCCTGTGGAAATTTGTATTTCAAACTTTTGTTTCACCATTTTTCTGTACTGTATCCATTTTCCTCTCTGAGAAGGAAGAGGTCCACCGAAGTGTTCCTTACATAATGCAGATGTAGACTTACATGGAATAAATTTTGCAGTGCTATTAAGTTCTGTAATGCGATTATGCACTTGTTGAAGTGGTAAACTTTTTGATCTTAATAATCGCTTAATTTTTCCGAGTTTATTTTCGAAACAAAATGCACTAAATTTGTCTAAGATGCCAAGAGTTTTAGCGTCAGCAGCTAAATGAAGGAGACCATGAATATTGTACGATAAATATTTTTCACCATACAGTAACCCAAAACATTCAACAAAATGTTTTAATAGAGATTCCGCATAATTATTGTAATTGATATGTAGACCATCTGTTGCCAATATTGATATTGCTGTATGAAGAGTCATAAATAAATTGTAATGTCTAAAACATCTTTTAGCACTACTGGTCCTGTGTACAACAAAAACTGCCGAAGTTCAGTAGCTTTCCATCTATCAATATCTCTTCGGTTTTCTGGAAAATTCTTGACAAATGTAACTTTTTGCTTGTAAAAGTCTTTCAGATATTTTGTCTACCTGGATAGAAGACAGTTTAAATACTGTGTGGTGGCCTCTGATCCAAAGAAGAATCAGTTTTTTTACAACGCCTAAGCATATTAAATGCATATATTCGAAAGGAACTTGCTTAACTAAATCAATGGGTAGGTCTTCAAGAATACTTTTTCCTGTATGATGTTCCTCATCTAATTTCTGTCGAAACGAATTATCAGATCTTAATGCACAATTCCCGTCCTTAAAAATTACTCTCTTTTCTACGTAAGAACCTTTAATTTTACATTTGCCACAACCATAATATCCACTAAAAGATTTTATTTTTGTTATGTATGCACGAGCTGGTGCATCACAAATTATGGAATGCCGATGCAAAGACACAATTTTATCATCAATTAAAACACCTGACGCTAACAGATGTACTGTTTCTGTCACAAATTTTTCAAGATAGTCATTAGGTTCGCTTGGTTTACTATTTCCACAATATAAACCTACAACAAATGGCTCAACTTTTAAGTCACAAACATAACATAATATAGGCCAGAATTGAGTAGTACTTGATTTAAAAATAGGTAAACCGTCAATATTAAACTGCACTGACAAATTATTTAACTTTCTTGCAACAATGATATTCTTTAAAGCTAAAATGCCGACTTCTATTCCAAAATGCATATAACTGCCACTTCCAATAGAATGAATAATAGCTCTTTTCGGAGTTTTTAGAAGGGTTCGTGCATCGCTCGGCAAATCTTTAAAGCCAGTTTGAACTTTTAAAATTTTAAGAAGGTCAGAAGTTGCACTATGAGTTACATTGTGATTTAATGCCCATTCGGCCAAAATATTTGTAAATGTCTAACTACTAACCAGTTCCTCTGTTTCACTTTCAGATTCATAATCACTGTCTTCGAATCGATTATAATTTGAACTTCCAAAGTGAGTAAAATCGCTAGGAATTTGACTTTCTACTTCAACGGATTCTTCGTTTTCTTCTTTACTGCAGTAAGGTGAATCAGGAATCAGACAGAGAGGATTGATTTGGAAATTAGTTGATGGTGATGCAGAAGTGGACTGCAGTAGTGATGGTTCAATTTCAGTAAAATGCGATGGTCCACATTCAGTGTTATCGAGAACAAACAGTGTTTCTTTTACTTGCTTCGAAATTTTGGTTTTCAAGTATTTTTTGGAGTAGTTCATTTCTGTTGACAAATGACTAGAACTATTATGGTAGCTGCCGCGTGAGTGAGAAAATCTAATTCACGTGGTTCGCAAGCTGCACATGACCGTTTTTCAAAGCTGTCTTAAAAACGAAATAAAAACGACTCGGTTTGTTAGCTTATATTCGTGTTTCATAAAACCACTGAGAGATGTCTCATACTAGTATGTAACCCGTCTTGTCTTCAAAGTGCCAATTTCATACCAGTTGTAGACGTTTCGAAGACAAGACCTGTTAGCTGGGTATTTTCTTTACAAAGTATAGAAAAGCAAAATGCAGTTCCACTTGACCAAATTAAAGACTATTACTGCAGAGCAAGGCAACAAAAGTATTTGCCCTGTGATTTATCTGATGAAGTACTGCAAAATGAGTATGTCACTTAATCAGAAAGAATTAAGTCCTCACTTGGTGAAAAAAAAACTGGAGGGAAAATTTCTGAAAATGCTTTATATAATGCAATAGCAGACAATCAAAATTACTTTGAAAACTGCAAGAACATGGGGCACCTGTTTTTAAGCGCAACAGGACGGAGCCAGTGCGAGGCAGTTGCAGAGTCAATGGGCAACACTTTAGAGAAGCACAACTACATGAAGCTTAGAATTACACAGAAGCGTCTCTCACATAGAGTTTTCATTGACTGGAACGGACCTCCTCCTACTAAGGCTTCGCACAATTTAATCAAGAAAGGACTTGACCGAAAATTCGGTGGTCGTTGCAAGTGGAACTTTCTTAATGTCCATTCCAGAGAAAATAGGTTAAAGTTTCATGAAACTTCAAAGGTAGTGGATGAATTCCAAGGTGATTTAGGGAAAATTATAGTAAAATAGTAGTATGTAATTCGCTAATTCGTAAAGTAATCTGCAAACTACACGATTATTCCCAAGCTACAACTATTGCAGTGTAAAAAATGGTACAGATTCAGAGATTCCGTGTGTACTTGCATTAATAATAATAATAACAATGCATTGTTTGTATGTAAAGACAATTTCAGGATGTAAGTGGTGTTCATTTGATGATTACTTAAGTCAGAAATTTTGTGAACAAATTGACAAACTAATGATGGCATAATAAATTTCTTTACTGCAACACTTTTCATTTGAATGTCAATTTTCAAACATTTTATTTTGAATAATTCTGCCTATTACGCATTTGGATGTTAGCATGCTTAGTTTACACATCATCACATGAAAATTTTATTAATATTTATTTGGTAGTTTTACTTTTCCCAGATAGATAAAGTAATTGAAATTAAATATAATGGAAATTAATATAATTAATCGCCTAAGTTTTGTGAGTAATTTTTCTAGTTAATATTGCAAGGAGAAGTGATTTTTTAAGGAATGGCAATATGAAACGAAAAAAATTTTTCGGCCCTTACGGGCCGAAGCACCCCACCCATTATTTGGATGCTTTAATTTAATTTTGTACTATTAGCCATTATTTGGATGCTTTAATTTAATTTTGTACTGTTAGCCATTATTTGGATGATTTAATTTTTTATACGATTAGCCATTATTTTAATGACTTAATTTTTTGTACGAATCGCCATTATTTGGATGATTTAATTTTTTGTACGAATCGCCATTATTTGGATGATTTAATTTTCTATACGATTAGCCATTATCTGGATGACTTAATTTTTTGTACGATTAGCCATTATTTGGATGACTTAATTTTTTGTACGAATCGCCATTATTTGGATGATTTAATTTTTTGTACGAATCGCCATTATTTGGATGATTTAATTTTCTATACGATTAGCCATTATCTGGATGACTTAATTTTTTGTACGATTAGCTATTATTTGAACGATTTAATTTTTGTACTATTAGCCATTATTTGGGTGATTTAATTTTTTGTACGATTAGCCATTATTTGGATGACTTAATTTTTTGAACGATTAGCCATTTTTTGGATGACTTAATTTTTTGTACGATTAGCCATTATTTGGATGACACTCAATACATTGGATATTTTGGCAATAATTTTAAAAATCGTAAAATCTTAATGTATTCAATAAATAACATTTAAATTCTTGAAAGCTTAATATTGTAATTAAACATTTTCGAAATCATTGGTACGTTGGCATTCGTAGTTTTTATTTTGTGGTCTTGGGAGTTCATTATTTTTGTCCTATAGTGTCTTTTTTGCGGTAAGTGCAGATAAATAAATGAAATAGTGCCTTCACTTCTACGTTCCTTGCACCTCTTAATAATTATTAATTGTTTTCACAAAAGGTCACACATACAGTAGCAATTTGGCTGTTTTGTTTTTCCTTTTTATATTGTCGCCGATTTCATTAGGATGCTAATAACATGAATTTATTTCACGACAAAGGAGTGAATGAAAATTGAAAATCTTAAATTTTGGCGATTTTATTCCGTTTTGCTTTTTATTTTTTACACCACGACTTTGTTGTAAAATACTATTTTAACTTTGAAAATATTTTTAATAATATAGAAGAGAGTATGTGGTTTTGGGATAATTAATATGCCGCCATATAATGAGAAAGTAACGGCTTATAATTATTCGGATGTTTGCAATAGTTTTGTTACTTAGAAAATAACGTAGCAAATAAAACGAAAAAAGTCTGGTTCTAAACCATCCATTAATTAGGTATTCAGTGAAATTTTGCACTTTTCTTACATTACTGTCGTATTATAACGGTAAGTGAATGTTCCTGGAAAATTTCTTTCGTATTTTCAGAGATGGCTGTATAGAAAAAGTTTTCACTCAATATCAATATTTAGAGCAAATTCATGCTTCTCTTCTGGACATAGTAAAGAACCTAGAGAAAAAAATATCACAGGTCGGGTATACTAAGGGGATACTAAATTCCCAGCTTAGTATGCGCTTGAGCCCACGCGGTTCAATTTTTTTACTGCAATCTGCAAATTATCCTTTTGTAAATCCTGTGTTTATACGGGACAACGGATGCTGAAATTACAAAACGATAAATTAAGTCGCACTACTGTCGTATAGCCGTTTTGAAATGGTTTATTATAAGAGGAATTGTTTTCTGTTCTGGTCTACTGGATTTTGAAAAGCCGACTTCATTTCTGAAAACAATTCTATTATTTTTAGAATTTATCTCTTTCGAAATATCTTTAACTATTTTAAGTCGATAGTGTATAAACTTTTCACGTTGAACTTTAATGTCATTAAGTTCATCTTTTAAAAGTATAAATACTGTTCCGCTTATCTCAATGTTAACGTCGACCTTACCTCTCCTTATCAAATACAATTATGAAATACAATACAGCACACAGCATTAGTATATTATTTTGTGAAATTACTAATAAATTTATTCCATGCAAAAATTAAAGTATTATTGATGTCAAATTTGATATGGCAATGCGCCTTTGAAATATAAATTTTGGTTTCAGCCTATTATCACTTTAATGTTGTGATGTAGTTTTCTTGCGTAATTGTCAGTCAAGAATTTGGGTAAGTACGTCATTGCGTATGTATTGTCTACAATATCACATAAAAAGATCAATAACTTCCGAGGCAAATGCATTATTGACAGCCGTGTAATAGATGCATGACGTGTAATCGACATTTTAAAGATTGCATTCAACCAGGAAATTATATTTTTTTAAATTTGAGCGTTTTCCAAATTAAAAGTGTAGACAAATAAAAATCTGCAAAATTATCGCTACTTAATCTCTATCATATCAACTTTTTGCAACTGTAACTTTTTGGTTTCACCATTTCACTGGATAGCTTAATTATTACAACGAATTGTTGGTGATTTAGAAGATTTATAATACAACGTATGTGAATATAGTGAAAATCTTTTTGGTACATTAAATCCACGTGGAAAAGTAAATCTCTATTTCCGCCAAAACCCATATAATGGAATGCAAGATATTTAAGAGATTCTGCAAGAGATTAAAGGGTGGCACTCGTTGTATTGTTCTTCACTTTCTTTCAGTCCAAAATAGCTACATAAGACATGATTGCATCATCCAAATCGTCGTGCAGTCACATGAATGGTAGTGACACATTTCTGTCATTCATCAGGGCTACCCAGTTACGAAAAAGCGAAAACACAACTAAACCAACAATCTGGTGCTCCATTAGTAATTTAATTCTGCCAATGAATATTTTATAACACAATGTTAATAATGTTTTTTTGTATTTGAAAACCATTCAGTTTTAATTTTCCATTTTGTTTATTCACCTCC
The DNA here is from genome assembly GCA_020352615.2 of Yoshiicerus persimilis. Lineage (NCBI taxonomy): Eukaryota > Metazoa > Arthropoda > Collembola > Entomobryomorpha > Tomoceridae > Yoshiicerus > Yoshiicerus persimilis. The sequence continues at coordinate 101,909,573 of CM036940.2, forward strand.
TGGACAAAATGGACAAAGCGAATATCCTTGGCTTTTTAACTTTAACCACTTTAAGCAGTGATATTTAAATAAAATAATGTCTATACTTGCAGGATTGTCTTCTTATTTACGTTTAATTTTAATTGTACACATCGTCTTTTCATATATTGCAACTTGTATACTAACTACAATTTAATACTGTCTACAAAATAAATTCCCAGGATCAGATGTTCTTTATCAAGTGAAGTATGCTTCCAATAGATAATATTATAATAAACAATAATAATATTTGCTTAAATTAATTATGACATTTATATTGGGCAATAATTCTGTGTGTTTATGTTTATACTGATATATAGTCGATTAAATGTAATTTTGTCCATGTTCGCAATGCTCATATATCCATCTTCATTCATGTGCTTCCACTGTTCATTTTGGACATAGCAAACTTGTTCATTTTCCACGGGACAGTGAAACACTGAAAATGTCATATATAATAATGGAAAAATAATTTGCTTAACTAAGCACTAAATAAAAGGAAAACACGAAAGGAAGCAGTACTGCAAACGCAAATAAAATGTAAGCCAACGCCAAATATATACGCCCTTTCCTTTCTGTTGTGCCAAGTAAAACCCAAGAAATAAATGGGGTTGGATCGATTCATTTTACCAGTAATTGCATCGATTAGAATCAATAATTTTAACAAGCTAATTCGAATAGATTTTAATCGAGAATTTTAACAAGCTAAATGGAATAGATTTTAATCGAGAATTTTAACAAGCTAAATCGAATCGATTTGAATCGAGAATTTTACAACCAAAATCAAAAATCGATTCGAATTGATATTTTACGGCGCCATCCCATATTGAAATCTAACCAACAATTTTGCCAAATCGCGCCAAAATTGAAATCAAATTGATAATATTTTGCACGCCAATATTGAGATCAAATTGATAATTCTTTTGCCGGCCAATATTGAAATAAAATTGGTAATTTTCCTTGCAGGACCGAATTGGAATGGCATAGAAAATTTGCAATTATTTTCCCGTTTTCAAAATTTGTGGTTTATCATTGCAATTTTTAACGATTATTGGCTTAATTTACAGTCTTACCACAGCTGCATACTACAAATGAAATCGAACCGAATCGATGTGTGACCGGTAATATTTCAATGAAATCGAATCGTTCTCACCCCTAACAGGCACCCTACTATTCTTTGCCGTTGAGAGCTTTGAGCTGTCGGATTTTTACTTTAAGTCAGTCAGCTTAGTTTAAACTTATTTCGTTTTTTTGGATTTATGTAGTATGACCTTTTATTTAAAATTACTATCAATTTAATCACTAAATAATTTATATGGATCATTTTTTAATCATTTTTATATTCGATTGTACTGGAATTTTCTTTAGTCGGAGGTCGCAATATTATCAAATATTAAATCTTCGTCGCACAACTCAGACGGTCACACCAACTCAACAAAAGCATCCAAATATATTCTGACACCAAAATTTTATTTCGCTGTTAACAACTGTCCTTTCAGTTCCAAGTAATCAATTGGTGCTAAACTTTCGAACTCCGAAATCGTAAGTTAACATTTTAACAAAATCTAATTCTAATCATTATCCCACACATTGTAAGCGTTTAGAGTGGAGCAGTTTGTGGATGCTGAATCTAGTTGTTATTTGTGCCATTGACTGAATAATAATGTCAGTTAATGTAAAATAAACAGTTAGTAACAATTAAATAACTCCTGCACAGTGGACTATTAACCTGTTATAGCTTAACAAGGAATTAACTTAATAATTGATTTGTAGAAATCCTAAATTTCAAGTTGTCAAAATAGAAATATCCAAAAACGAATAGTATCTTAGATTTTTAAAAATATTACCTACGGAAAAAGTCAGCTGATTTTCTTGAGTATTTTAAGCTTCCAGCAACAAGCGCAAGTGGTAGTGCCAGCTTAGAAATATTAGGAAATGAGAACATTTATGATTTTTCAGTTGTATTCCAAATGAAACGTCAAATATTATTTTCAATTTTCTAGAACATCTATAGGCTGACAATTTTAAATCATTTACAGCTTTCATAAATTAAAATTGCAAAGGATTTAAAGGAAAAGAACACAAAATTCAGCAGTATAATGCATAATCGATTCTTTAAAAATAATTTTGTGGTTCATGCAAGCCGCAAAGTTGCAAGTGAAGTTTGAACATATGGTTAACTTTTCATTGGGGAATCTTCTAGAATTGCTAGTCTTGTATTGTAGTGTGACTTTATTGTTTCACAGTCACAGTTTATTAGCAGTCACTTCTGAATAAAACTGTTATTTAAAAGTCCAAATTTTGATTACTTTTAATTCACCAGTTCGAGCAAGAATCAACGGATTAAGTCTTAACTAATTGACAGTATTTATATTTATACAGCAAGTCATTCTAATTACAACAGATTTATTAAAATGAAGTTTGCGAGACTTTAAGAGAAGTTTTTAATAATGTTTTGAAAAGTCGTAAAAATGAAACACCTATTGCATCAGTGAAAAACTCGTTAAAGGCAAATCAATACAGAAATACGCAGGATAAATGGCTCTTTATTAAGTAGCGGAAAGCTACTTTATGCTTTTGTTTTGTCCGTCCGTCTGTCTGTCTGTCCGTCTGTCTGTGGGCAAGCGCTTGTGGTGCTTATAACTCACGAACCCATTGAGATAATTCAATGAAATTTTTTTTAATCGATTGAGCATTCAAATAGCATCCTTCAGTTCAAAGATGATTACTCTGTAACCTTTGACCTTCGAATAAAAAATCAAAATCGGTTTTTACTAAAGTCTGTGGTGTCCATAACTCATGAACCCATTGAGATAACCAAGTGTGTGTGTTCTTGGGGTCCTGGGGAAGCATGAGTTTGAATATGAAGTCAATCGGTCCATCGGTTCGGGAAATATACTTCCAAACATAGAGCCTACAGTTACATGTGTGTGACAGTGGAGTCTACTTTATGGTTTGTTTTTTCTGTCTGTCTGTCTGTCAGTCTGTCTGTGTGCGTGTGTATGTGTTTCTCTTTGTACTTCTTTATGCCATGTATGTTTATCATCATCATCAAGATCATCATCATGATCATGATCATAATAAAAAATATAAAATTCCGCTACTTTACCACAGCGTTTACTACGGTTTATTAATTTCTTTGATCCTTGATTGGTTTTTAGGTCTTCAACGTGTACTTTATTAGCTTCCCTGTGATTTGTGTATGAGTTTTCATAGTTACTAGATCATCTTAATACGTAATATTATACTATTATTATAGGACGCCGGCAGGTTATATATTTATTGTATGATTTAGCTAAACGGGACAGACGATTCTCGGGATGATTTTTGGTGTTGACTGGTCCAAAAGGGGACGATTAAGCTGGACTACGGGAAATCCACGCCATTAGGGTCCCCAAAAGGGAAATCACCCTCAAGGAATATAACCAAGTCTGCTACGAGCGCATTTACATATAGGTATACTAAAATAATCTGTTCACGTTTGTGAATGGTCATCATAAAGATGAAAAGATTTAAAGAAAGAGAACAACAAAGTTATGCCATTCCTAAGATAAACTACTGTACTATAGAACTAAATTAAGTAATGATTATTACTTATAAATCTTTAGGAAAAAAATTGAGTGGTTAACGCGAAGGAAGTGGCAATTTCCCATCTCAGAGAGTTGCACCGGAATTCTCTACAATGCATTCGGGAGGAGACGCTCCGAAGATTCCACCAACAAATTTAAGTGGTCCACCAATACCAGTTTTAGGTCCAGTCAGTTTTAAAGCAACGCGACAGTCAGTATCGTCAAGGACCAATTTTAAGTCCTCCTAGTGAGTATCCAATTATCATTTTTTGTTGCTATTATTTTTGCTAATTTTAGAATCCCGAAATTTTAAATACCAAATTATTTTATCTGGTCTATCTTGGAAAAATAATTAAGTTGATTCTTTGGGAACTTATTTATTGTGAAAGTAATCAATTTCTTATTCTGAAAATAATTGCCCGGGTTCTGAAGTATTAAGACCACTTTATAGTTTTCAAACATTGTCATTTAAAAGGGGTCGTTACCGTTCTCTTAGTAATTCCCGGAAATCTAAATTCGGGAACGATCCTTGTTAAATTATAATGATGAAACAGGATAGAAATAGCTGTTACAGCTCCTAAAGTTAGTTTGTGCTTAACTGAAATTCGCGTTTGACAATGTAAGGCTAGATATACGTTGTCAGGCCAGGATTTATTATTTTAATACCAAAAATATTTTTGTTCAGTCTGAATAAGTCAACTTTCACATTGGGTATATTTGCAAACGTAAACTAATTACTAACATGGATATTAAAACTTCTTTTCGAATTTTGTATTTAAATGAGAACTCAATTCATGTAAATGATGCAATCCTTAACACTTTTGGAAAGGTTGACATAGGATCCAAATAGCCAAATTGATTTGCAATTAAGGAGATTTGTCTTCGAAATAGTAATAATATTGCTGCACTTTCAAAATTAAATTTTTACATAGAAATATCAGAGATCATTACTTAAGTGCAATTTTATTGTTCCATTTAGAAATTGTATTACCCAGAACTTTTGGAATTTTTGTATGCAGAATAAATAGCATTGCATATTCAAACCTGTAAGTTCTATGCTTTAAAACCAATATACTTCTATAAAATATAATCTTACTGTTTGGTTAACTGTAGAAATCCAACTTCTAAAAATTAAATGTTTGATACTTAGGATTACGAGATTCAAATCCCAAGACATACTTTGACAAGTTTGAACTCCGCAAGCAGTTATTATTTGTGTAAGGCGGAATTGAATAATTAAACAACGTAATTCCTTTCTACACGAAGCAGATACAAAGTAATGAGAATTTCTCACAGCTTTAGTACTGTTTTAATTTTACGTTATTGGTTTACTGTAGAATTAGTGTTTGCATTTAAGTAATTATTATTTAGAACATTGCACTGATTGTTAAATTCAAATATGGTAAAAGGTGAAACCTATGGAAGTGTTTAAAAGATACAGAGAAATATATACACAATTTAGTGAGGCAGTGTCCTGAAATCACATTGCTAAAGACACTATACTCAAAAAGTGTATGTTTAGAAACTGATAATTCCGTCAATATAAGGTGGTCTGGTAGTATAAACAAAACATTCACTCTTTTTTCTATTTTGGGAAATGAGAACCAAATTGAAGTATTTACTCTTCATTCATTCACACTCTGCGCAATAATTAATTCTTTTTCGCAGAGTGAAAATTATAATTATCGAACCACCGTATATCGCTATAATTATCAGTGTCCTAGGCAATCATTTTAGATTGCTCCTATAATCAATTACTTTTAATTGATATAATCTATTGCATAGTCGTTACAAACTATGTTGTATCGCTTAGAAGCCGATTCTTGCACTAAACTAGAGAAACAGTTAAAATATTAGTTTTTGTATGTAGCCTAATTTGTTATGTTCATTTATTTTTAAATGCCCAACTTTTGCGAAATGATTGCATTTGATGACAAACTGATATGCATCAATTTCTCGTAGGTAAGATAATTTATTTAGCGTACATGAGTGTTTAACAAAAACCTTCCCATTAGCTGGGACTGGACTTAAAATATTACCAGCTTCCCGTGTCCTGACTAAAAGAAACCAATTCTTTGATTTACCGATCAAAAAAGCTGATGGGTTACTGTACATCGTGTGTTTGCTCTATATTAAAATTTTATAATAAGTTTAATGTTATATAAGTAAAATTGTATTCTTTATATAAAATTGTCTGCAGCCCCTATGCTATGACTAAGAACCTGTATGAAATTATAATTATGCTAAGGGACAGCAATATTTTATGCCTTCCTCAGGTATATAGTATTACATGGGTATTACACATATAGTATAGAATTACACATCAATTGTCAAAGGCTGCAAAAGTTTTTCAATTTTTTAAAAAGTTAAAGGGGTCATTTTTCGATATAAGCTAGTTGCTTGTAGATGTTGCTAGTTCATAACCTATCAAACCCATATGAAGCAACCAAATAGGTATTGTAGCATAAAAACTGAACCAAATATTTTAGATGAACACTTCAGTTTACTGAAAAACTTCGAATGCTAAAATATCTTCTTTCTTAAGCAAATTTTCATAAATCAAAGCAATTTTTACTGAGAAACCCAACTTTCTTTCTGATGTGTTTACAAATCAAATACAAATGATGAATCATTGAATCCACAGTCGTATTTATTTTTGGATTTTCATCCAGAGTGTGAAGAAATTCTTCGAGTACAAACATTAATTTGTATCAAAACGTCGATATTAATTTGATCATCACCATATAGGCATCATGTAATTAGCCTTTCCTTTGAATTCCGATTTCTAGACAGTCGGTTTCTCTAATGCATTTGAAACCTTGATTCCATGTTCTCTTTCTATCTCAATTGGTAACCTCAATGTTACACTATCAAGTCCTTCCCGGGCTAACAAAACTGTACTATTACCCCATAAATAATACTGGAAGTTCGAACACTTGACATGACGACCTAAGAGCGCCGTTTATGGGGTGTAAATAGCTGCCTCAGACGGCTATGATTTCATTTGTCTTTAAGGTGGGATATTTATTTATAAAAATTATGTTGAAAACAAACTAACTGCAGAGTCAATCCATGTAGATTGTAAACTAGAATCGAATATAGGTTAATGCCGAGAACTGGAGTAAATCCAAAATAGTGAGTCGTCTTCGTGTGTGTTCAAAGGTGTTCAAGGGTGCCAGAAAGAGGGTGAAAATAATTTTATTACCTTGGCCGGATTAATGGTTTTGTCCAAATCCGGTTGTTGGCTGTCCTTTATTTAAAAATTTGCTAAGGGACCACTTCGCTTATAATTAGATGAATAAATAAGGAGATAAGAATGATGAAATTGATGAAAATGAAGGATAAAATAAATATCCAAATAGATTTTTTATAAAATTTTCAAAGCTGATTGGCTTTCTTTGTTGTACATTTTTTAAAAGAAAACGTTCCTCTCTGGTACGACTGCTACGTGTTTCGGATGAAAAGGCGTAAATTATGGACAGGAAAAGGGGTAGACTGGGTGTGGATCCTTCTTCAGGCCTATCATTTACAATAATTATTTATTATTTTATTTATTTATTCAGGTTTACTCTATGCGGGTCTTCACCCATGGAGTCAGTTTTAGATTAAATCATACAGTTTATGAATGTAATGATAATGTGGAGTGGATTAGGAGTTACTTGTAAATGAAATTTAATATTATGTTTACATAAAACTAATTTTTTGGCTTGCAGGACTTGTCTCTATAACATTCTAGTTTCCCTATACTTAACCTATATAAATATATATATATATACATATTACTAACTCTATGTGTTTATGTTTCAAAGATTGTTTACGTTTGCTCTCGCTTTTTCGCTCTCGTATTTTATTATTGCCCTCGTATTGGCTTTTTTAATATACAGCCTTAATTTCTGTCTTTACACTAGTTATAGCTATTATTACTAAAGAGGTGGCTATAATGCTAAGAAAAGAACACATTACTTGAAAATAATATTTTTCTGCATTCATATCATCTTTTATCAATTGTTTTTGTACCTCGGCTTCCTACTTTTGTTGCATATTAGTAGAGGCATTTATAGCCTGAAACATTAATTGGTTATTATAAATATCACTATAACTCATTCCAAACCGATTGGAGAAATCGCTTCCAGATCCAAACAAAGATTTGATTCCTTGGATGAATGTTGTTACAGTTCCTGGGTTTAAGCCAACATGGTCAATCGGAGGGCCTTTATTGAGCTGCACTTTTGCCAATAGTAGTATAATGATCACAGTCTTCATTTCTGCCGATAAAAAAGAGTGAACATAAGAATTTGTTAAGCTTTGCTACTCTTTGGACTCAGTATTCGCTTAGATTATCTACTATCTTCCGTTTAACTAAACTCTTCTGGATGTTTTCCGCTATTACTTTCCATTCTGTTATTGTGTGTGTATTAAATATTTCGTAAAATACCTGTGTTGCTTCTGATTCAGTTTTATTTTCGACTTTGCTTGAGAAGAAAGAAGTCCTTAATACAGGGCACATGCACAACATATGAAATAAAGTGTCTGTTTGCTGGAGATTGCAATAACTGCAGTTCTTTATGCCATCAAGTATACAGACCCAGTCATCTATTCTATATGTTTGATTATGCAGTCTTACTTTTGCTTTATTGACATATTTTGTTAAGTAGTCTGCGCATTCAGTGACATTATTATTTTTTATATAGTGATAAAAATATGCATTCCGTTGCGAAGTTTGCATTTTGCTTATGTCAGCTTGGTAATAATATGTATCTATCACATCACAAATATGCTTGTAATTAATTCTGATTTCGTTTGCACCCTGTTGCTCCCAAAAAGTTATTAAATTAAATTCTTGTAAACCTAACCTGACCAGCGTGGCCCAATTGTACTTTGAGATCTTATCCACGTCAACTTTACATAACATCTCATAGCACTGTCTAGGATATCTATGGGGGGGACCAGGAGCTTTTGTAAGTAGGAGATGCTTTGCTTCCATATAGTTGCACTCAGTGGGAGTCTTCCAACCTCCAGTCTCACCAGATAGTTTGCAGTGTTTCTATCTAATGTCATATAACGTTTGTAGAACTGAGTTTGTATCTTTTCCACCATAACTAAATATCTGAATCCCCAGATTTGACTACAGTATAGTCCAGTAGAGGCTACGATTGCGTCAAATAGTTTATTTGTTCCTTCCATTGAATTTGCCTGTACACTAGTTAGAATTTGCCATACCGTATTTATTGCTATCCTCGCCTTTCTTACGAATTCTTCTGCCGTTTTCTTTAATATCATTGACGGAAAGAATTTAACGCCCAAATACGTGTACTCATTATCTATTTCTAGTTGATCTCCCTTGTAGTCAAATGTTAATTCTGCAGGAAGTTTGCCTCCTTTCCTAAATACCATCACCTTTGTTTTTCCTATGTTAACATCCAATTGTAGTGAATTAAAATACTCTTCTAGGGCGTTTATTTTGCGTTGTAGTTCTGCTGCTGACTGTGCTAAAATTACTGTATCATCTGCATATAATAAAATATGTAGAGCAAGGTGTTTACTTATCCTAATTCCTTCAGTTTTTAAGTGTTTTAAGAAGTCCTCTATGTCACAGATGCTAAATATGAGTGGACTTAAGGGGTCTCCTTGAAAAAGACTTTCAGTCAATGGCATCTTCGCTGTACGTGTATCATTTTCTAGCCGTACCCTAGTAAATGCTTTATTATACAGTGACTGTAGTAATATGATCATGTGTCCACTTACTCCTATTTTATGTAATTTTTCCCGTAGTAATTCATGTTTTATGGACGGAAATGCCCTTTTGAAATCTATAAATAGCGTAAAGACTTTTGATTTCTTTTTTAAAGTTCGTGCATGCAAGGCCGCATGCATTGTAAATATGTGACATAAGCAACTTCTGCCTTTACTAAAACCAGCTTGTGCTTCTGGAATAATTTCTGCTTTATTAGCCCAGCTTGTCAATATTTCGCACAAAATTATAATCAATATTTTTAAATTTACATTTGCTAATGATATTGGCCTATAATTTATCGGGTCTTGAGTGTTTCCTTTTTTATAAAACATAACGGTTTCTGTTTCACACCAGTCTACCGAAACTTCTCCTGCTTCTAAGATTTTATTAAATGAATTCGTCAATTCCTGAACCCCTACTTCTGGAAGATTTTTTACCATCTAGTTTAGTATTTTATCAGGGCCAGGTGCATTGTTATTTTTTAACTTTTTAATAGCTAATTTGACTTCTGCCAGTGTGATTGTTGTATCTAGAATTGGATGTCTCGCGTCCTGAATAGTTTTACCTGTTTTTATTATCTTTCTAGGTGGCAACATGTCTTTCCCAATTTTGCAAATTTTTCCCAATTTTCTTTATCGACAGTATTAACCACACACGTCTTACGCTTTATACGTTTTGCCGTCTTCCAGAATTTTGTTTGGTTTTTAACTAATCCTAAATTTTGTCATTGCTTTTCCCAATACAATTTCTTTTCCGTTTTTCTCAGATTTATGTACTGATTTCCTATATTAATGAAGTTATGTCTGCATTCGCTTTCCCAGTTCTTCCTTTTAGCTTTGTAGAGTACTTTATTTAATATAGCTTTCAATTCCTTACATTCCCTGTTATACCATGGTTTGTTATTATTTTGCTTATGGGCCACTTTATAATACAATCCAATTTTATTTCCAGCTGTTTGTATATTCCTTTCTAAATCTAATATACCGTTATTCATTCTTTCCCTTAAATTTTGTTCTCTCTTTTTGATATTCCATTATTTTTTCTTGTTTCCAATTATATCCTTCCTTATACCTTAACATAGTCTGTTTTTCACCTACCATTTGAATTTTACATGGCATATGTCCACTTTTGTTTATATTAAGGAATGCAAAGTTATTAACTAGCTGTATGGATTCTTGCTGAATGCAAACTATGTCAATAGTTTATTTACCGTTATAATTAACAAACGAAAATTCTCCTGGAATATCACCTGGCGTCCTCCCATTTAGCATTATTAAACTTGCTTCCTCGATAATCTCGTTAACCATTTCTCTTCTTTTATTTACTTTTGTGTCTTTTGCTAGTCTTTGCTTAAGTATTTGAGGTGGTACATCTACATCATTTTTATTGATATTCCTTAGATTTCCAGTTCTAGCATTAAAGTCACCTCCTATTAATAGTGTTGCACTACTATATTTTTCTGAAAAGCGATTAATTGTATCCTGTAGATCACGAAACCCCCGATCCCCTTACCTTTACTTTGATTCTTTGTTGCTAATACCTGGTGTATTTGATAGTATTTTGGTGTATTTCATTTACAATAATTATAATAGTCACTGAGTCGGAACAGTTTTTATAGTAGAAGTTTTAACATTTTCATTTCCAGAATTACCAGAATTCCAGAAGTTAATTACAGGAAATGCAATTACTGATGCGCACTTTTTATATTTTACAACTTTTTGGTACATATAAATGATTATGTAATTAATTGTTGAATTGCTTTTATGTAATTGTGACTTGGTTACGTACCTGCATTTATAGTACAAAGGACAAGTGAGCTTATAATATATTTTATGTGATGGCGTAAAGGTTACTTTTTACAAGAACCGTAACTATGGATGAAGACTAATATTACCTCATGATACAAATATGTAATGTATTTATTTAATCATCATGTGCATTTTAAGCTATAGGGGTGCTTTCAATGGGAGCTATGATATGAAACCTTTGGGAAGCCTTGCTCATGGACCATGCAACTTCTTGCAATAGCATATTTTGCATTTGAAAGATTTGTTGTTTATCCTTCTTTGAATTTTGAGTCTGAAGAATAATTTCAATTAAATGTATTTAAACTGTATTCAGTAAGAATTTGAGATGAGAGACTGCAATAGGGATGGGCATAAAGTCTCTAATGCTATTATGCTATTTTGAAAATTGTTCAAAAATGATTCTTGAACATCTATCGACACTGATGTGTGTATACATGCCTGAAATGTCACTGCTGGTCATGCTGTACTTTTTATTTGAATTTCATTTAACGTGTTCCAACTGCAAAACCAAATGGGGAGTATCTAATAAAACGTTTGACATGCAAACCATTTCCAAAAATTTTGTTTAAGGAATGAATTCCTATGGTTTCAGGAATAATTGGTTTAACTTAAAAGTTGTGCAGTGAAAATACCTATAGTAACATTTCTCTACTTCATCAAATTTGCATACCAGGTACAAATCACTAATACCTAAAAAATCAGAAATAGTCATCATTTTTATTTGTTGATTATCCTCCAGAATCTTTGTCATTTGTAGATTGTCCTGCAACAGAAAGTCCTTTGTCTGTGAAGACTTTTTCGCAAGCTTTTGCTGACTAATTTGACATGTTTCTTTGCAGTTGTTTCGTCTACTGGTTCACAAAATATCGCAGAGCCCAACCCAGTAGCGTCATTAGTACTCTCTGGAGGTGATCTAGTGTCCCAGTAATAGTAGTGGTTACTAGTACTTGGAAAACCAGTGGAAGAAGATTCAGTGTCCATTGCTCGTTTGTGGACCCCAACTGCTTCATTTCTGTCGTTCTTCCCATTCTAAGGAGGAACAGGAAGCTCTTCATTCTCAGTATCTATTTCAACTACTGGAGTTCCACTGGAAGACCTTCCTTTTTTGAAAGAGAATTTCCAAGTCCACAAGACAAATATAGGTTATTGCTATTGCGAATGATTCTCATAGCTTGATTATATGGTAGACTATTTAGCAAGTGTGTTGGGTGACATGAATTGTATAAAACAAATTCATGTTTTGAAGCTGGTTTGGTAAAGTGAGTTCAAACTCGGACGGCTTATTTTGTATGCCTATATTTACAAATTTTTTGGTAACAATGGCAGGGGGCTTTTGTCTTTTATTTTTGGATACTTTTTAAAATGTATATGCCAAGCAAGTTTCCTAAAACTGGACAACTTTCTTCATAGCTGATATGAAATTCACATAGACAATTTTTAATACATTGACTATAAAACAATAATTTTTATATTTAAATTATTCAGAATGCACTTCCATGAAGAAAACGAGTCTTACTAGATGACTTTTGTTATAATTTAGTTATGTAAAGTTTTACTAAAAAAAATTCAAAATTGTTGAAAATGCAGTACATTATTTTTGTAGCTTGATTTATTGACATTTATTGGGTATTTGTTACATTCGGAATCAGGCACCTTATGTAAAAGCATTTTTAATTTTTTCCTTTGATGGATCTTGTAGTGACCAAAACTGGTTGGGGGAGAAGAATTGCTTGAATTCGAGGTATTAAATGGAGGAGTTTTGTTTAATTCGGTTTGTTTCGAAGATTGAATTTGAATTGAAACATTTTTTCCTTTTCAAAGTTGTCAAAATATTTATAGCTGCCAAGTGAAAAAGTGTCCGAGGGAGAAAGTGGCAATGGTATTGAATCATGAGACTGTGACGAGAGAAATTCCGACTCTGGGAGAAAAGTATTTAGTTTCTACCAGTGGGGGAATGGGATGAAATTCTTGCGCCAATTGGGCAGTACCAGTTTCAATTTTGAAGGTACAACATTCCAGTTTGTATTATTATCATTATAAATGTTAGGACTGCGACACGTCAATTGTAAGGATATAAACCACAGTTTAGTATCATGGAAAAGTAAATTATTATAGTCCTTGAGGGCTCGCTCATAGTCTGGTTTATTTTCAGAAACAAAGAGGCGACCTAGGTTCTCCATAACGTCTTTTGTGATGAATGTTATTTGTGAAATGAAAAGTTTTGCTGTGAAACACATTCCATAAATTGCACTCATCGAATATAATCTAGTGGCTATGGCTTTAATTTTGCCAAGTGCCACTTTCCGTTGGGAAAAAATTTGGGATTTCTAGTGGAATATCTGTATCCGCTACAGCCCTATTAATATACTATTAATAGTATAATAGTATAATTCTAATTTGTTTGTTCATTAATACTTCCTTCAATGATGTGCTCGAGGTTCTTTTTGTTGGTCATTGCTTGCTCGGATCCAGTTCCTGATTTGCGTAAAAATATTGATGCACAATGTTTGCAATCGGTCAAGTGTGTAGGAACGTGCCTGTAGAAAGTTCAGGTGTCCCTAGTATTTAACTTGTGGTCCAGAGCTGTCTCTATGAAAGGTGTCTCTCGTTTTAGAGAGACAACTTTCTTTTCAACTCTTTTTCTTTCCAACCAACTTATAAGAAGGACATACCTACCTTATTTTTACAACTATAGCTTTTAGCAACTGCTTAATTTCTAGTTCTAAAGACGACGTCTCCATCAGAGAACTGTATTAAAGCTGCAGGACATTAATTTGGTCGCAACATAAGAAATTACCTTCTCTAAGTGTAATATTTGCTATATATTATGTTAAATAAAAACGGGTTGATGTGTGTATATACTATAAAATCACTAACTTATTTATTTGGTAATTAATAGTAACACTGTATGTGGGGAAACGCCCTAATAAGAGTAAAGATTCATTTCCTTAGACAGAGATGTCAAGACACGACAGGAAGGACAAACAAGGGCAAGGCCACATCATCATTGCCCTGCATAGTATGACTAGTGGCACAATTGTTGACCCTAGCATAAATTGTAAAGTTAAGACTAACTATAAGTAGGTACATGCCGGATGCAATATGTAATATGAAATAGTGCATTACAAACTGCACTTATAAATACACTACATTATGAATGTTAGTGTAGGTCAACAATCTGTCCAACACTTGGAATATTTCATTGTATCTGCGTGCTTTGTAGCTATTACGGTAAGAGTTTAAGATAAATGAGTAATAAAATCAGCTTTTTAAAGCCGACGATTCTCCTTGCAGTTGTTCCCATGCAGACTTCATGGTATATAAGTCTGCATAGTATATAATATTATGCATCGCAAGATTGGCCAATACCTCTTATCATTTCGCCAAATTTAGAAATAACTTTCCATTTCCTTGTGCAATTTGCATAGATAAACATCAACCCGCTCCACACATTTTTCCACACATTATGTGTGTTATGTATTCGATGGCTTCTCCGTGGCGGATGAATGTTTAGTTTTTTAGTATGGCTTGTAGGACAAGATGTCGTGGTGGCATTTGCATGGGATGCAGTTTTTGATAGTAATTGAGTCTGCCACTGATGTTTCGCCACATTCTAGTTCTATTATTGTACTTCCTAATGTTTTAAGTGTTGTGTAAGTTTTCCCTGTGCCATGTGGGTTGGAGATGGCAAAAGTGGAAATTCCTGTTAGTACATAAGAGTTGTCACACAGATGTGTTGATGTGGGAATAATATGGGGATAGCATTGGATTTCGTATTTTGTGGTGATGTTGGTGTAATCTTCTTTATTGAGTAATGCTGTAATGCAGTTTGTTTTTAATGGGGAAATTGATATTTGGAGGTACTATAGAAAGTAGTTGTTATCTGTTATTGGGATGTCTATTTGTATGATTATATTGTTGTCATGGAATGAACAGTCAGTCAGTCAATTTACTAGATAGGAATCTAGTAAATTTAGTTGATTGATGGAAAAGACTGTTTGTCTTGTAGTTTATTTACTTGTTCTTCTATTACTTGTTTGTCCAGGATGGTAATAGGAATATTATGGCTTACGCAACTTATTTTGCTAGTGTTATTTTGTTGGTGTGTATGTAACTTGTGAGAATTACGTTGGTGGTTAATACTTCTGTACGGTGTCAGTTAGGCTCTTGCCTGTTTATAGAAACTTTCAACTGTCTTTATCGTTCTGTTTGGTATGTTGTGTAGTTGGATGAGTTTTTTATGGATGATCCATACTTGGTGGTTGATTGTAGTAGAGATTTTACAGAAATTTACATTACATTTACATTTGATAAAATTGCTGTCGCTTTCTATCCTGTGAAACTAGAGAAGTTTAAAACCAGCCCATTTTCAGAAATCACTAAAGAATTTCTGGATATTGCATTTTTACCAACGGATGTGGAACTGCAATCACAGCGTCCGAATTGAATTAAAACGAATTGCTGACGGATTTTCTATTTGGGAGAATTTGTTTTCCATTTATTTCTATTTGGGAGAATAATAGAATGTACTACAAGTTTATTTCTTTGCAGAAGTTATATATTTTGTGTTTGAGTTGGTGGTTGTGCCTCTTTAGTAGAACTAGAAATAAGAAATTTTTTCAGGTTAAGGTGTTATAGTGCGAGTGAGGGCGCCTCCAAGGAGATGTGACAATAACTGAGTTAGGTAAGCTAGCGATGCCCGAGCAAAACGCAATTGCGGATTTCCTCCTTGCAACGGAATACAATTTCGATTGTGGTAGCAAAATGCCCCTCGAGAACGCTTTTCTAATGACCGACTTCTTCTGTGGAAGGTCAACCATTACCTTTTCCTTTACGTGGCCTTGCTGGATCTCCTCGGACTGTGGTTGACTGTTAAAGTGAACCCTAATTCTCTAGTAGGGAAGGCGTTTATTACCATACATTACCATACAGATAGCTATGACGGAAAGTTGGAATATGATAAAGCAAATGAATAGTAAACGATGTGTGATCCTGTTTTTGCAATTCCTGTTGTTTTTCCTCTCCTTCCTTTTGGTTGCAATTTGTATAGGCATTTATTGCCTGGAACATCATTTGGTTTGTGTAAACATAATTGTATTTTGCAGCAAAGCCTGTCCTTGTGTTTAATAGGGATTTCACATTCCCAACAAACGCAGCCAGTGAGCTTGGGTTGATATAGCATAGTATAGAGTGGCTTTTTTACATCTCAACGAGGCATACACAGGCTACACAGCAGAGGGCAGCACTAATCATTATCGTTTGCTTATATGATCTGCAGAAATATAAAAAGAAGGATAATGAGATACTGTATTAGATACAAATGCCGGATATACAACAAACTTCCAATTTTTAAGAGCACTAATATAGGCATTATTATTCATACTAGCCATTAATTCCATCATGGTATATAAAAATTCACATACCATGTGAAACTAGGTGTCATTTTTTACAGAGTGTGCATATTTCTACATTGTGCAGCTTACAATAACATTTGTCAATTCTGAAGTATGTATTTAGATATCTACACTTTCCAAGAAGTCTAATATCTGTCAGATTTTATTGCCCGTCTAACATCTTTCAGATTTAATTGCACGTCTAATATCTTTCAGATTTAATTGCCCGTCTAATATCCCTTCTCCTTCCTCGTCATTCAACGAAAGTTCGTATAAGTTATTCTTTTCTGATTTAACTACCCAATCCCTATCCTGGAGGTAAAATAACTTTCTGATAGACTTAGTTTCTTCTACAATTTTCTTTGCTACAGATTTATACCTCTGAGTTTGCCAGATCCCTTCTAAATTGAATTTCTGTAGCCCATTCATAAAGAGTGCAACCCAGTTATGTTTAGAGTAGCCAAGGTTATTTAAATTGCAAAGTCTATTAAGACAGATTTTTGGTAGTCTTTCATAACCCATCTTCAGTAACTTATGCGAACATTTAAGGCTTCATTTCCACACATTATATTGCAGGTTTATCCTGCCGCATTCCAGGCTTACTACATAGTTAGTCGTGTTTGTGTCTAGTTGTAGAATACGTTTAGGAAAGTGAAGTCCCTACTTCCTCTAAATATCTAAGCCTTGTAATTTTCAGAGTTATCTACTGCTCCAGTTTTGTAAAACATAACAGTTTCTAATTCTGTCTATTCTTTTGGATAGGTTTGTGTGAATATAACGTCGTTAATATTTTAAGTAGAACTTCTAAACCTTCCTCTGTGAAATTTTTTTTAAACTCATTTGTAATAAGATCAGGCAATGCGGCTTAAATCTACCTGTCAAGTTCTGTGTGTCTTATGACAATGAAAAATATTTTCGCTACTTTCCTCATCGGAAGAAAGTACTCCTCTTCCTTGGCTTCTATTGCATTATTAATATACCCTTATATATAAAAATTTTGACTTGATTTTGATTTTTGTTTTTATATTCTCCAAATTCAAGTCTGGCTGTGTCCCAGAATTGCTATTTCCTACCTCAGTGTTCCTCGTCTACCAAACATTATTTTGGAGTTTGTTTAACTGTACTGTACAGCGGAATTGAACGCAAATAGAAGAGATGGTAGGTGTGAACACCAGTTATGAATCTTTGAATGTCGAACGAATGGTGCCAATAATCGAGTTAAACTGAAATTAAAGCGTTCAGTTAATCCTGTCAAAAGTTTTGAACGAGCAGTAGCATACAGGCCTACCTATATTACTATACTGAATGCCTATATTAACCATCAACAAATGTGTTGCTCATATCTGTTGGTAAAAGTAATTTGCTTTGATAAGGTGTAAGTAGAATTCAATTAGTAATGCTACAGTAAATCTGTTTTACAATATCAGTTAAGTAATGATATAGTGCTTGTTCCCGCCAGAAATGCATGTGAGCTGGGTGAGCCAGCAAAAAGTGTGCGGATGAGAGAGCGGCAGGAGACTCGCCAGAAAGTGACAGTTGAAAGTTAGAGAGATCGAACAACGGACGCCTATTTTGGGACGCTGCTCGAGATTGATAAGTTTTCAGTTATTTTTGAACTAAATTTGTTTTTGTTTTTATTCCTGGAGCCAGTTAAGCCCAGTGAATTTATTGTATTGTTTTTGATTGATTGGAGGTATAATAAATAGCATTAAAAATACCCCTTTCTTGACCGTCAGTAAACAGTGCACTGATTGAGTAGGAACATTGAAATTGGACATACCCCAACTCACTGTCATTTTTCACCTATCGAGGAGAAATAAATATTTGTTAACTAGTTTGTAACAGTGCTGGTGTTTATAATATTTTAGGAGACTATAATAATAATAATGTTTTATATAAGAATTACCGAATACCCGTCACCAAAAAAATTAACCAAATTCTTCTGATTACAGATAATTAGAATTAAAGACATTTATAAATAACGGTTAAAAATATTTGCTGTGTAATATACTAAGGGCCGATCTGTAGAAGGGGTAGGCAAAGCAATGTATTGTTACAATAGTATCAAAGTAGGTTTTGCCTGTAGTAGTTCGTTGTCTTTAAAGTATCGTTGTCTCGCCTTGTTCTTGATCCTTTCCATCTCTATACGTATGTTTGAGCAGGAGATGAGGAAGAGGGTACCTGCAATAATAGATAAGAGTGTCTACATAATTAAATAATATCTGGATTCATTGTTTAAGTCTTGTCTGCCTAGTTCCAACTCTTTATCCGCCGTTTTTTTATTTTGCATTCAAGAATGCATTGATGGCTTGGTAAAGGAGTTGCGTGTTGTACACGTCGCTATAGTTCAGATTATTTTTGGTTGCGAAGTCGCTGCCAGACCGGACATTTTTTTAATGCCTGTGACGAACTATGAGATTGCACCGGGGTTTATGTAGTAACCAGGATAGTTCCTTTTTCTTCAGTGTTCTGTGTGATAATCCGTAAGTATCACTTATCTGTTGTTTGCAGTATCACGCGTGGTGTGTTGCTACAGAAAACTTCGAGAAAATGTTACTATTGATTCCGTAAAGTACACGGCTTGTAACGAAGACATAGTCACAGACTTTGTAGCAGTTGTATTATGTGAACAACTTATATTTCATCTCATATTTTACATAAAAATCTCGATATCAATTGAAGACTATCGCTGGAAAACAAGTCAACTCCATAGTGAAATAAAATGCTTGGTAACTACGGGGCACTCTAGTTAGTAACTGTGTCCATTGAATAGGTTGACCTCAAGGAGTCTAAACTGCTGGCATGGCGTTTCTTTGGGTTTACAACGGGGGTCAAATTCAGATTTCCATGTAGTCGATTTTGATATAAGACAGCAGTTCGGAAATAATAATTTGTCATTAGTAGAGACCAGGTTGGTCTCCAAGGTAACATGGCTGTGTAAGGAGGTTCAAAAATCTTCATAATAGGTTACTGGACGATTTTGCAGACATTGACATACGCTACGGGGCTGGAATTCTCAAAAAATCGTAAAATTGCGATCGTTGATTTCTGCAAAATCACTGGTTAGTTTTTATCGTTACTAAGTTACTATAAAAATTAGCCAATTATTTTGAAGAATTTAACGATCGTAATTTTACAATTTTTTGAGAATTCCAGCCCGGGATCTTAGTTTATCTATACCTATGGACATAGGCTACGGGAAAAGGACTATTCAAGGAGTTTCTTGGCTGCCTCGTTACGGTCCCGTAGCCTACTTTGCAGACCCAGTGTAAAAAGGTTCCAATCCTTACCACCTGTATACTCATCATAAGGAATGTCCCTGATTTCCAATGATAGCAGGTACTATTAAATCGGACAAGAGCCCTATTATTTTACCTTCTCTTCATCAAGCCAACTCAACTTTTAATTCAATAGTACGTGCTATCATTGGAAATCAGGGTTAGAATTCTCAAAAGATTGCAAAATTACGATCGTTGATTTCTGAAAAATCATTGGCTAATTTTCCTAGTAACTTAGTAACGATATAAAGATAACCAATGATTTCGCAGAAATTAACAATAGTGATTTTACAGTCTTTTGAAAATTGCAGTCCAAGGACATTCGTTCCAATTTAGCTCCGGTAGACTCTTTTACTAAACGGAGTCGAGAGAAATAGGAGTAACTATTTTAAACTCTATTGTCTCTTCTAATGACATAAACAATTTCCGAACTGCTGTCTTATATGAAAATCGACTGCGTGGAAATCTGAATTTGACCCCCCCTGTAAACTCAAAGAAACGTCATGCCAGCAATTTAAACTCCTTGGGGTCAACCTATTCAATGGACAGAGTTACTAACTAGAGTGACCCGTAGTTACCAAGCATTTTATTTCGCTATGGAGTTGACTTGTCTTCCCGCGATTGTCTTCAATTGTGCTGCATAACGTATGAGAAGGAATGATCTTATGCAAAGTTGGTTTGCATAAGCGTTTGCGTTTATATATGACAAATTACAATGTGTTATAAAGTATCACATGCTTATGAAATGAATATTTCTAAAATTTCTAACATCTTCATTGCCGTTTCGACATTGTAGCCTGAATGTTTACTCTAAATATCAGATACGTATACTAAATACTTATCCTAAATATCTAATTTAACATATTTTTCTTGGTTATTTATTCCTTAAAACGTATTATAGAAATAATTCTGAGAATAACATTTATTCTAACAGTAGGAAAGCATTTAGCCTGAATAATTTTGTGAGAATGTTTTTAACCAAAAATTTCACCAATGAGTAAAAAAATATCTAGTCTTCTGTTAAGTAAGTGTAATTTAGAGAAGAAACGTCAAATGGTGTCTGAGTTCAATGTATTTAAAGCGAGCTTTTAAATTAAGCCAACACTAGTCTTTTTATGATATCAACAGTTTAGTTTATCTTATTAAAGTCTTTTGAAGTGTTTATAGAAGTGTTTACAGTTTATATGCTGTACAAAATGTTTTGCTCACAAAAATTATGGTTTTATTTAAATATGGTATTTAATATTTTAATTTCTCGGATGTATGCCATTTGTAATCAGAGGCATAAGAAATACCAATGGGGACTGTTTAGCTACTTTCATTTCGGAGTATATTTCATATACCTGAATTTTACCATCGCTATTTAAGTGCTGGCTATTTAAGATGTCGTTATTACATCTATTTAAAAATATCGTGCCCACAGTAAAGCTGCTATAACTTACTGATCCTGCTACTGCAATATAGTCATGTTATGCTTGACCACGCTGTAGAATTCATTATATAAATCTAAATTCCTGATCAATAAATCGGAAAAAGGATAACATATGGATGAGATTAGCAATTTGTGAAAAGTCGGCAAATGATATATCTTCGGGTTTTTTTAATTGGGACATTTTTACAAAGGAGTCTTTTATTATTTTAGAGAAATGTTTTGGCTTTAGCAATACGGGCTGTTTTTATAATGAAATGAATAATAATGTAGTAATGAGGTATATTGTGTTTAAAATGATGCTCATTAGCAACTTTTCACTAATAAATAAATTACTTTATTTTCACTAATGTCACTAATAAATATTTTTCACTAATACAACATGACTAATGACAAACTGCAATAAAAGCAACAAAAATATCAGTTTACAACTTCCATGTAAAATTTTGAAAATTGGGCTTCAAATTTTGTTGAGCATTTTAAGATATAGTCTCTCAAGTGGGTTTAATGCTTTTGAAATAGTTCACTGCTTGTATTGAATTGTTCGAAAAGAGACAGGATCTTCCCTGCATGTCCACGCAAACTCGTTAAGTTTGTTTACGAAACTTGTCACACTGTGTCTAATGCTGGGAAGTGCTTTCCTATGTAGTATTCTGAAAAAGTTTATTGCATCATACTTATTCCATGTTTTACGTTAGTCATGCCCATTGTTTTATTTGATCATAATAGCTGATAGGCAATTTCGGGGTTTTTTAAGAACGTTGAAGGCGATGCGCACTAACTAGTGCACCCGTTCCAAGTGTCCAAAATTAAGTTGAGTATCGAGATGTAGAAGAATGTGTGATGTTGATAACGCAATTTGTCAAGTTTGCCTTGTATAAAAGAATTCTATGTTTCGAAGGGTATCTCAAGCGATGTAAGTTAAGTAGGTGGTCTAAATCAGGGTTCATTGTTGTGTGTGGAATGACCAAGCGGTAACAGAGTTGGGGAAAGACTTAATTGCTTAGAGTGGACTGATAAATAATGTGCTGCACATGTGTATAAAAATGAGAAAGGAATACAGCGTTCACTACCCGTTTTACTGAATAGACAGCTTCATAGATATGCAATAGATAGATGAATGCTACTTTATAGAAAAAAATAGAGTAGTCCTGATTCGGAAGTCAGCAAATTGGGTAGTGGCCATTCGTGCCATTGTCAAAATAGATTCCATTCGTTTCCTTTTTCTTTGTTCTGGAGGACACTCTCTCGTTCATCTGATACAAAAAATGCACTTAATTAATTACAAACATTTACTACTAAAATTAGACTTTCTAAATAAAAAGTTATTGTACCGATAAATAAAATACATCATCTTCAGGTTTTTTTCATCAGCATGCATATAGCTTAAATCTTAAATCGCTTGAAATATTTTTAATCGATCCAGCCTTGGCCAATGTTAGAGTTTTCCATTGCCCTGAGGTCTGAAAAGCGACATATTTGATGCCGAGGGTCGCTTTGCATACCACAAGAATTGATTGCTTTACCACGTGATATGCTAGAACTAATAGTTACTTATTAGTATAATTTTTTAGCTGCTTACCACTAAGCCTTAAGCTGACAATTCCAAAGTGGGGGTCAACTCAAGATCGAATCGCTCCAAAAACTGATCGTGGAAAGTATGGCATTTCATTAAGGAAATGTCATACATGTCAGATTTTTCGACAAATTATTTCTTATAAACTTAAAATGAAAACTAACTAACGAGAACATGTGATTTATAATAGGTGAAACAATGTAATGCTTCTCTGTATTTGATATTGTATCTGGTGACCTTTTTTTATTACTTTTTGCTAAGCAGCAGTGTCACAGGTTGTATCACCTGCTGTGTCAGTTGACTTTTATTTCTGACCAAATTCGAAGATACAAACAATGTACATGCTTTTATGTTAGATTTAGATTAGTCGGACAAGACGGGTATACAACGTCTTTTAGAATGGAATGATTCTTTGAAATTGTCATAAGTACCTCATTCTGTGCTCATTTTAACTGTATTAAATTTTCTAGCACGGGAATAGATGACAAAATGATATGGGTACCATATAAGTAGGGTTTATACTATAAGATTATATACTATATAAGTAGGAATTACACTAAGCTTATATACTATATAAGTATGGTTCATACTATAAGAGTATGTACTATGTAAGTAGGGTTTATACTATAAGTGCAGGTACTATTTGAGTAGAATTTATACTATAAGGGTATGTACTATATATTTAGGGTTTATAGAATATTGTATATACTAATTGATGTATATATACACATTATTTATATGTACGTTCGATCCATTATATATGCATATGCCAAATAAGTATGGGTTATACTTTAAGAGGCATAAACATATCGATCATTTGAAGGATCTCGGTGGACCCTTCAAGTAAGAATTTCTCGTAAACTAAGAGGCAATACACTGCGTTTCCCAAAGTACACCTACCTTTTGATTTGCTTTTAGCAAAAGCTGTAATATAATTGCTTGAAAAAGTGTATACGATTTCCTTGGACAAAGATTTATAACATTTGGTATTCAGAAGTAGTAAAGTTTTCTTTCTAACACAGCCCCTTTTTTAAATAAATAAATTAGCATAAAAGTTAGTATTAAACTATTACCAATACAAAGTATAAAAAATAAATGTTTATAACAAATGATTTACACACATTGTTGTATTCTATATTGCAGGATAACCCAGGTGACTTACTAGCATTGCGCAGGGCCCTAAATTCAGGCAGGTATCTGAAAAACATTGGTGCTATGATAATTTATGCGATCCTATTTAGTCAACGGGTTCATTTCTACTACAGGGTTTTTATATTACTATGTTTTTGTATGTGATCAAAAAATATATCTATGCAATCTGGAGCTCTGCAATCTTTGTAGTATTTCACCCCTTTCTTGCATTAATGACGGCATAAGCAAATGTTAGTTTCCCGAAAACCAAAGAATTTACTATAATTTTGTTTATGGAATGAATTCTTTTGGTCTAAGGAATAATTTCGCCTAATTTGGAAGTAGTGCACACAGTATTGTCACAAAAAGAATTGGATCTAAACAAAACCAATATTGATGTACAAAATAATAGCAATTAGTTTAAAATTGCGTAGTATCATGTGTTACTGCAAGACCTGGTAAAAAGGGAAGCTCAACAGGATACTTAGAAAAGATAGATAGATGTGGTGGCCACCGCAGATGACTGCAATTATAAAATCAATTAAACGATGACTTCAGTAAATGTTTTTTTATCTTTTCCAATCTTTCACTTAAAATATATTAGGAATGATAAATGTTGTTAGAGTGCGTCTGATTAACCAGTCTTAGTATTGTTAAGGGAATTGCTATCGTCTTCAAACTGACATCCCGACAAAATAGTTTAATATACATTTTAGAAAATATATTTTATGCAGAGCAAAATACCAAACCAATTTAGGCAGATAAGTACAATGTTCAAAAATTAAATGAATGAATGTGTACTTAACAAACAAGTCTATTCAGAAAATATTATGTTCTATAAATATTTACGCTAATTATAGTTATACTTTTTATTACCTTTTTATGCCAATTATTTGTCTATGTAAACCACATTCAAATAGTCAAATCAATGGGAGAGCTTTGTGACAAATGGCATTTAGCCATTCTTGATACTTCTAAGTATTTTGCTTGGTTTTTTTAAAAATTCTTCATGCAATCCAATTCAGAGTTCCATCGTGTAGCATTTGGAAGGACATGTCGCAATCCTCCGATTTCTTTAAATGCTGAACTTTCAAAATGATGATTTCTAAAGTAGTTTTGAGCACTAACAATTTCTTCTATTAGTGATTTTGGGGTTACATCATTGACAAGCAAGTTGAAAATGTGGGACTGACAGCCATATACATTGATATCTCGAAATTCTAAACTGCATTTATCTCTCAAGCAATTCATCGTTTAAGCGTTGTCAGTTCCAAAACCGATGATATCACACCTATATAAGTCGCGTGCTTTCTTCATGGCATCTTTAAGAAGACCAAAGCAATAATCAGCACTTTTAGATTCCATTTTTGTTTGAACAGCATCAAGGTAGAAACTACTTGTTCCATCACGTAGGCAATGTTATATGACTGGGCTATTTTGATTCGTGCTCCACCCGTCTTGAAGAATCGTAACCTTTTTCCCGATCAAGTCTTCTTTAATGGTTTCATTAGCTACACGATACACTTTTTCCAACAAGGATGATCCAATAACTTTAGGGGAAGGCAGTTCATAAGAGGGTTTTTGGTGAAGAAATATTTTTTTGAGTAATGGGCTGCTTACTGTACGAAAAGATAACTTTGATCCATAAATAAAGCTAGCAACTTTTAGATCCAAATCGTTCTTTTCCTTCGGAGCAATCGTGACGACCCATTTCTTCATTTTTGTTTTTACTTCAGTGGTATCAGGAAACTCAATTTCCGAAGCTTTAACTACAACTTTAGATGAACAATTTTCCGCACGAAATGGATCTGCAATATTTTCATACCTGTAAGTTGTGGGATTAATTTGCACGTTTTCATATCTTGACTTTTTTGGTAATGTTTGAGATTCCAAGGAATCGATATTAGTTTCCATTGTTGCATATGTTGTTTTAGGGACCATGTAGTGTTCCTTTGAAGATCCTGCAGCATTGCGAAATTCATGTTGTATATATGTTCTTGAATGTGCCGGACTATCCCATGTTAAATTCCTGAAAGGATTTATTTCTGTCATTTCAATATTCCTGTGGTTTGGTCGAGGGGTATATCAATATCCGATAATGGAAGCATTATGCTTTCATTATCGGATATTGGTAAATTGACTTCCCGGTTTTTTGGAAATCTATTTTGCTTCCAATAAAATAAAGAGTTTTTATATTTCGAAAAAGCATAACAGGCGACTGCTACAATGGTAATTATGAATCGCATATTTAAGAATATTTCCAAATATAGTGGGAGTTTGCAATGTTCTATTAATTGTATAGTGTCATCTGTTGGTAATGGTAAAGCCTCAATACAATGTGCGGTTGTAATTAATGTGAGCACCTGTAAAATTCGACATTGATGATAAAAGGATAAAATAACGTTAGTGCTGCATTCCAAGTTATTATAAACCAGTTAGACTGTCGAACTTCTCTCAGTATTAAATTAGGAAAATTTTTTGGAGATGTTTGTATCATTGTTTCTAGAATTGTTTTGTTATCCCAATAGTGGTTTAAAATTTGATCCAAATTGTCGAATTTTGTTGTTGCATTTAAAAAATGACTTGCCGGTATAATGATTTTATCTAAATTTGTCCAAGCTGCCGGAATAGTTCTAGTTATTGTAATTTCGAGTTGGTCAGCGTCACATGGAATAATTGGTTTTATTGGTAGAAATCCTGACATTTTAATTTGGCATTGACATGCGCCGGTGGATGTATGTCCTCCAAATTTATTGCTAGTTCCGTTACATTCTAATTGGGCATCCTCAGGAGGATTGGTAATCGCTAACATATTGAAACCCGCTACTGTTATAGTCGGCTTTGTTATGTTAATTTTATCATATTTGCATCCTTTAAAGTCTTTTTCCTCCAGCGAAAATTGTTTGCAAACATGGATTTTCAGATGTAATATTAGAAGAGTAAACATTAACAAGACAAATCCTTTGATTATAAGGGTTACATTTGTGAGCTCCATGTTCGTTCAACGGAATTATGTGGTTCCAATTTTTAGCGACAAAAGCAGGTAATTCTTTTGGTATATAGGTAAATCCATTATGATTCATTGGGATTTTGTGTATTTCGTAAACTTCCCAATTGAAGTCAATTGATTTGAATGGGATCTTTACAACAATATGAATTTTCTCTTCAGAGTTTACACAGGGTGCAATTTTGAGTGTGTAATATTTACTAATTAGTCTAATCGGTATTGCAAGTGTTAAATTTAAAGTATTCAACGATCTTTCAATTTTTTTTAGTTCAAAAACCAATGCGTCTGGAGAATTAAACATTTTCGGTATTCTTCCATTTAAACATGACTCAAGCATTACCATGTGGGTGTTCAATAGTAGAGAATAATGGGTGACGTAAAGATGTTGTGCAATAAGACTGTATATTTCTGTATCTTTATATCCTTGTTCATTCTTATATTGAACAGCTAGTTGTTCTGTCCTATGTATAATTGCCGTCATTGCATGAAATGCATCCTTTTGTAAAACAGAAATTTGTTTTGCTTCTTATACAATAATCTGATGATCTTGTTGAACTTGGGTTTTCATTTTTTGCATGAAATCGACTATTGCTTCTTGATTGCTGTGTAAAATGTTTATGTCATCCAGTGTTGCTGTGTTGAAAAGCCATCGCGAAAATGATCCCACTATATTCAAAGGTGCTCTCTTTCTTCTAATTCTATGCCCTTCCGCATAGGTAAGATTAGATTCCTTTTGATGCCCTTTTGGAAAATCAACTTTCATATAATAATGCAAATCGTGATCATCAATGCTGATTCTCGGGGTGTCATGAGTCACTAAATCTCTTCTGTAATTGTATAAATTATGATAAATCATATTCAAGGGCCATTTTAGTCTTTCAAATTCTCTGCATCTGGTCATATTTTGAGGACATTTGTGAGTTGCGTAAGCCGAATCAAATTGATGATTTATATCTGACTTTTTTGGTTTAGGAATTACCGGTACATTGAAATGTAATATCGCTGATCCTTCATAAATCAAGGTATTTTCCAACTTAACTGGATGAACGGATGATGTTAGTTCAATTAAAATTTTATCTTTATTGTTCTCTTTAATGGCCGATGATTGCCAGAAGTACAAGGTGATGAAAAGCAATTGTCGAAACATCTGAAATAAATAATAATGATTTAGTACAATTCATAGTCTTGTAAATGTTTAGGTCTTTGGCGATTCCTCTCACTGCGCCTTGGTAAGTTTGGATTAACGTCATTAAGAATTCTTGATTGAATTTCTAATATATTAGAGAGGTTTTCGTTGGAGACATTGGGTGTATTAAAATGAGGATCATTAGCTACTGATGAATGGCGTGATGGTAATGTTGGTGTTGGAATGTGGTCTGTAATAGGAGTTAAAGGATTATCTAAGTCTGGAGTTGAGGTGTCTCTTGTTGTTGGTGTCCTTTGAGATGCCAGGTATTCGTCTTCACTAGAACTGTCTTGGTCATTTTCGGAATGAAAGAATTTTAAGTTTTCGAAATTTTCCAAGTCTTTATCGGAATATCGTTCTTTAATAAAGTAAGCTAGTATATATATAAAGTGAATAATATTCCGGAAGATAATATTTGTTGACGGTAGTAAAAAATTTATAAATGTCATTTGGATCTTGTATAATGATAATATTATTTTTAGTACGAAGGTCGAGATATCTTAATATGCTAATCAACAATTTTAATAACGTATGTGTAGTAACTATATTCGGAGTTAACTCGTTATGATTTTCAATTATAAAAAACATGAGTGTATATGAACAAAAGTCATCATTAATTACAAGTTCATATATTCCTAATTCATTCTTTTCTTTAATTGATTTTCTACAAATATTTATATCGCCCAAATTAATATTTTTTAATGTCTGAAATCGACGTAAAAATTATCCGGAATATTCAGTAAAACAACTGTAGTAATATTCCTTCGTACAACACTGTACAATAAGGAAGATATTTCTTGATATTTAGTAGTCTCTATGCATGATAACGTATTATAATTAAGGAATTCTAAATTATAATCCTTAAGTTTACCTGGGGCTTGTTGCATATAATTACAAGTCCTACAGGTAAAAAGTTTACAATTACATGGGAGTAACGACAAGTGTTTGTAAATTGTGTTGCATATAATTGTAAGCCATTGTCATGACAAGTTATAACACTTGTCAAGACCCGACAAGTTTGCTCATTCGTCCCCAGTAGCAACTGCACTAAGGGATGCTTTTGAAAAGAAGGAAGATGGTGGGAGATTTTAAAAAACTTGGAATTGAATTGGCAATTCTTTCATCAATGTACAACAATTTTCATTAGCTATTTCGAAAACTTCCGTATTCGTAAAATTCAAAAAAGCTTTTCAATATGTCCGATCAAGTAAAAATAACTATTTTAACTAGTATTAGAGAGAGTAAAGAAACACTATTTGGAAAATTTTCTAATACGTTAACAAAAGCAGATAAGCAAAACACTTGGAATATTATTACCGAAGAAAGTAAAGCATTTGGTCTCCTTACACCTGAGAGAGATTGGAAATACTTACGAGATACCACATGGCAAAATTGGCGAAAGCGTACAATAGTAAGTTTAAGAAGTGCAATCAACAAATTTATCCAATTTTAAGTTATTAAGGCATAGAAATAAATAGTTTGTAATGCTTGATATTTTATTGCACTGTCTTAGGAAAAAAGAGATCAGAAGGCAAAAACCGGAAAAATCAGAAGGAAAAACTATACAATTTGATGCAAGCGATTTGATCATTTTGGACATAATTGGTTCAGATTCTCCTGTAATTCACGGTATCCAAGTACCAGAATCTTCAGGAACAAGCTCAGGAGAAGCATCAACATCGGCTACTTCGGATTTAGTAAGGAATAACAATGCCCCACAAAATCCTACACCTTCAACCGTAAATGGCATCCCAGATCCGAGGATTCCAAAACCAAACCGAAAAACTCGAGCGGATAAAGAACTAACCGAAGAACAGCAGTTGAGAATTAAAAAATTGAAAGTCCAAATAGAAGGAATTGAGTTGGAAAACATGAAGAGAAAACTAGAAATTCTTGAAATGGAAAAGAAACTAAGATTGCAGCATTCAACTCTCACTAAGACATTTCTAGATAATATTTACCCTAAGTGAGGCATCAAATCAATCCGTATAAACATAAATATCTAGAAATAAGAATGGCATTAGCAATCCAAGTTAAAATGTAAGATTTCAGCACAACAATTACAATAAGCTTAATAATTACAAGCTTACTAGTTTAGATATTTCATATTGTTTTTATTTAGCATTTGAAAGAACAACTAATATACGTATTTATTGAATTTTCTATTTTAGTTGTACAATGCTGGGATTTAAAAAGCAATGCACTTAAATCTGTAACAATTTATTATACAACTTTATCTTCAATGTGTACATTAAAATCATTTTGAAATGTAGAAATGCAATTTAGAAAAAAACAAATACATAGTTTTCTTTACTTTTTCCGATACATACCTTACCATAAATAAATAGAAATTAACGATTCTTTAGACGAGCATCTTTACCTTACACTATATATAGCCTACTTTGTAACGTTTCAAAATATTACAAATGTATAATTCAATTAAAACATCTCAGGCAAACTTTCAACTTTCAACATTTTAAATTCTAAGGCATGTACTACAAATTGAATGTTACTCGTACTTTTTAAATGCTTCTACAGATTTATTGTAACTCTGCAGTCCTAGGATAATTTCTTCAATAATCTCAACAACGTATTTTATGAGATCAACTTAATCTCCAATTTGTGCAGCGAAGGAGCGAATCATTTCATCATAAACAGCAATCGCATTCGCTGAGGGTTGTTCTCGAATCAGTTCTGCGTAATCGTCTGGAAAATTAAATATTTTTAAAGTAATTTCATATAGCTCAAATTTCTCAAATAAGCATGTTTATATTATTGGCTTACTGGTTATTGGGAAGTCATCCACATTGTAGTCCTCTGTGATGAACATTTTCTGAATATTGTGGAGAGTTATGCAACTCAAAATGACTTTCCCTGCAACCTCCGGCTGCAATCGCAAATGTTTTAGGCAAGAAAATTTTTCTTTAAGTATTCCTAGCGAACATTCAACCAGCCTTCGGGTTGACTTATGACGCCTAAGATATCTCCGTATTCCGATTTCGTTTCCTGGCCGCTCTATCGGTGTAAGTAGCCATTCCATTAGTGAATATCCACTGTCGCCAAGTAGTAGTGCTCCCGGAAAGGGTCTCCTGCCTGCTTGCCAGCGGTCATACAGAGCAGAGTTTCTTAAAACCCTAGAATCATGAACCGATCCTGGCCATCGTGCACTAGCAAAGTAAAATTCCATATCTAGACCACAAACAACTAAGCAGTTCAAGCTGTGATTTCCATGGCGTTCTACATACGCCCCTTCGTATCCGCTTGGTCCATCAATGGGAATTAAAGATCCATCGATGCATCCTGCTACTCTTGGAAATCCGGCAAATTCATAAAACTTCCTTGCTATTTCCGTATTAGGTGGTTCTGGCCATTTTACTATTTGTGGGAATAGTTTTTCTACAATCAATGTGCTTATTTTTTTCAAACATTGATGAATATTAGATTTATGTATTCCGTGGATATCAGCAACACCATGATATTGAGAGCCATTTCCCATCCAATGTAAAGAAACAAGCAACTGCTGTTCTGAAGAGAGAGCGTAATTTCTTGCTGTGGTATGCGACAAATTGTCTGCAAAATATATTCTACAGCTTCAGCACATAATCGAAATTTTTCCCTAAACTGATTTGGGTTTGAAATTTCAGTAAAATTAATTCTGGGCTTAAATCTGCTGCGTTTTCTTTGAGGAATGCTATTTTCGCCATCGCTGTCCGTAGAGGAGTCGAATAAATCCATCTAAAGCAATTTTTTGATGATAAGAAACTATCTTTTCCTAAATTAGCCTTATTAATGTTGGAATATTATTTTCACTAACCTTTTAAAGTGAGAATCCTTGAAAATTACTTAATTTATTCAATAATTGTCGACATGTGACAGAAGGGTTATCCTGTGTCAAGTTGTAAGCGACAGGTGGACATAATTGTTCGATACATGTAAGTTTATGCAACAGAAAATTGTAGAGTCTAAAATAACTTGTAGTAATTTTACCTGTCATGGTAACTTTTAATTGTCGGTTTTATGAAACCGAAACTTGTTGAACTGTCGTAATTATTATGACAATTCTGACAATTTGTAGGACTTGTAATTATATGCAACAAGCCCCTGGCTGTAAATTCCAATCTTTTATAATCGTATCATAATCCTTTTCTGTAGTTATCTGTTTTAGCCACTGTTTTGTTTGTTCAATCCAATCAGAAATTTCCAATTTTTCAGTTGAAATGTTATTGATTGTGAGGTCGGGTAATTCATAACAGTTTTTCATATAACAGATATGACATTCTGTTGTCCGTTTAGTATTAAGATGTCTCAATTCATATCTTAAATCAGATATTTTTCGAATTACTAAATAGGGGCCGAGCCATCTCTTTGTTAATTTTCTATTATCTCCTTCTTTTGTGACTGAAGTAAACATCCATACACGTTGACCTATAGTATAGTTAGTATTCACATGGTCATTGTCATGTTTTAATTTTCTTTCTCGTTTTTCTTTTTCTATATTCTGTTTTACCTTGTTTCTCATCTTGGTTAGCATTTTTAATTCAGCTTCCCTATCTTGATTTATGCAAGATAATAAATTCAAATCCATAGGGTTTATTGGTTTTCTTCCAAACGTAATTTCGAATGGAGTATATCCTGTAGTATTAGACTTGCTTGTGTTAATGACATATGTAACGCTCCACAGGTGTTTTTCCCATTCATCATGTTGCTTTGTTTCTAATAGTACTCTTAAAATTGTTTTTATTAAATCGTTCATTTTCTCCACATTGCCGGAATATTGGGGTCGATAGGGAGGACTGAATTTATGCTTGATGTTAAATAATTTTTCGAGTTCTTGTAAAGTTTCCGCTCTAAAAGCTGAACCATTATCGCTGTATATAATTTCAATACGTCCGTAGTTAGATATTATATTTTCCAATATAAATTTTGCTGTTGTCTGAGCTGTTTGATCTTTAGTTGCTTGTATAACAAGAAATTTGGAAAAAATATCTACAGCTGCAATTATATATTTATTGCCATTTTCTGTCTCAGGAAACGGTTCAGTAAAATCAATTTGAATTGCTTGAAACGGATAAGCTGGTATCTCAACTTTACCTAATAGTCCTTGTCTTTTTCGTATCGGTCTCTTTGTTCTTTGACAAATAGTACAATATTTAATTTGTAATTCTATAAATTTTTGCATTTTTGGAAAATAATATCTTGATTTTAATTTTCTAATGTTGTTTCAATACCACGGTGTCCAAAAACGGGACTGTCATGCATATTAGAAAATGCAGATAGTCGCAGGGATCTTGGTAAAACTAACTTTATGCCATCCTTTTGCTTATGGTATAAAATGCTTTCCTCTAAAAGGAATTTACGTATGGTCTTCTTAATCTTTTTCTTTAGGTTCTCCTTGAATTGTTTGCAAAATGTATCAGATTGTTGTAATTTTAAAATGTTTATTTGCTCTTCATTTCCTATCGTTATCTCTGGTGTCAAATGATAGCATTGGTAAATGTTTGTTCTTTCAATATAATCTTCATTTTCTTCCTTCGAAAGATGTGTTCCCGTTTCGAAATCAAATGGTTCAACTGAACTCATAATTCTCGATAAGAAATCACTTTCATAATTAAGTTTACTTAATGATGGGTTGTTGTCCATATTATGAAGTTCGCTTCGTCAACTTTTAACAATTTTTCCAAGAATTTTGGATAAATTGTTATGTATAAACGCGGTTATGATGTGGGCGTTTATATTTCGAAATCATTACATGAGGTACTGCAATGACTTTCCTAGTGGACGCATGCACCTTTTTCAAATCCTTATAAAAACATTTTATGTATGAATATTTAAATTTAAAACATTTTACGACATTTGTAAGATAAATTCTAATCTAAAGTAAAAATGTATGAAAATTTTTATATAATTAAATGTATTGTAAGCTTTTAGGTATACATATAAAAGTGAGTCACATTATGAAAAAATTATTTCTTTAAAGAATTAGTTTTAGTACACCTATTTTATACAACTATGTACACATCTACTGGGTGTAGGTTATTGAAATGTTAAATTTACTTTCAGGGTCTATATGTTAAAGTGAACTCTTTGATATCCCCACAAAATTTATTCTATAATTTGATTTGATTTTTGATGTGAGTTATTGTCGGTCCTTATGAGCTTTAGCCCGTGGACCCATAAAAGTTCTTTATCCGCGCCACAAGGCTGCTGAAGAGGTCTTTACTCTAACAACCTAAGTGCAAGATCCTACCTACGATTACACCGGCTGGGACTGTCCACACAGCTCTACAGCCGGCTTCCTGTACTAGTTAAATAATATAGATAATAACGAATATTAATTTAAGTACACTTAAGAATTCAGTACTTATGCATAGTTTGACGAAAGGTATTTGGGGGAGTGGTGAGCTGGTGGCTGATATATGGAGTGCGGAGGGCAGTATGCATACGCCGGAGCCCCGAAAGAAACGAAAAGAACAAGAACCAGAAATTAGTGTGTAGAGAATGGAGTCGTCTACTTTATTAACAACTTTACTCATCTTTTTATAACTTTTACAAGAATGCTTTAGAGGATGTTTATAAACTAATTACTAACAAAACCATTCAGCACTACCTTGAGAGTCCGAATCAGATTATTATACACATTGAGAATTTGAGGTTAACATCTACTATTTAGCTGACTTGTATAAATGACACAGATTGACCTAAATTGTATGCCATTAAGAACATTTACATAACATTATTCTAAATTGTATTCCAATAAGAACGCTTACATTTACAAAACTTATCATTGGGAAGAATCTTGAGGCGAGACTTAACAATACCGAATATTATAATGTTACATACCCGGCCAACCACACATATGTTGTTTATATGAGGAGAACGGGCGAAGAGGTGGGGCGGGGTGCACTGATATTACACTAGTCTTATTTACCCTCACCATACCCCTCCTGCTTGCTTTATTCTTGCAGAAGTCTCTTCTTATCTCATTTCTTCCACAAACTGTTACATTTAATCTAAACTCTCCTATTTCATTTTTTACTGATATCCATGTTTTGCTATGATTACAAATAAACAAAATAAAATCATAAAATATTTTTTCCTGTTGCATATCTTTCACCAGTAACGTTCCTTGGTGTTTTTCGGCCTCTTCCTGTTGAAAAGTTGCAAACGCATTTAACACCTGAAACTGCAGCTGGTTATTATAGACGTCGTCGTAACTGAACTTAAATTTAAGGAATTCCAAAGGATTCCAGAAAACTTTTTTCACTTTATCCACGAAGTTAGTGATATCGGCCAGGTTACTATCCAATATCCCCTGTGCTACATTATCTGCATATTACCAGATGATCAATATAACCACGGTCCACAATAAAAATTTATTTTTCTACTAAATAGGATTTCCTTACCAGTAAGAATTTAAAAAACTATATTATTTATTTAAAAATGTATTTTGCTTAAGCATTAGGTTGATTTGAACATTTGCCTTACCGATTTTTCGTAAATACTTTCTTTTCTCTTATACACGCTATTCCTTTCTTGGTTACTAGTGTCCTTATGTTGCTCAAAAGTTATAAGCCTCCGCCATAAACTCGATTCTTAATACTAGACTTGATCTGCTGTGAGCACATAGTTTGACCCCCTCCTCCCTACTTGCTATATCACACTGTTTATACCATTCAGTTATATCGACATCCGTACACTACCTACTATAGAGGGTATACATTCCGATCTTAGAACTGAATATACACAAACCATATGGGGAAAAGTGTCAGCTTCCTGTATATTTTGCAGCAACCTGACACTGTATATTTGGCAGTATTTGCATATCTGGTCATTATCTAATCGGCAGATACGGTCCCCCATCCTCAATTATGAGCCATTGAACCGTGCTACATTAGTTTACAAAGGTAGAGGCGATGAAAATCAATGCATCCATGCAGAATCGTATTGAGTCCCATAGTATATGATTTAATTATATTTATTGAAAATTATCCATAGTGAAGAGTCATTTTATTTATTATTTTATTAGGCTAGGTTAAGGGGCCCTAGTTACTATATACTCTGCTATTGTTTTATAATCAAAACAAAAAATTTACTTAACATTGAGATTATTTATTGGTATTTAAAAAATTTCTAGTATTCATTTACTAGTATTTAATTTTTATGAAAAATTATGAAAGTGAAATACCAAACGGCGAATAAAAATACAGAATGGCTTAAAGGAGTGGCAAAGGCACCCCACTTAGCTTATAAATGTATTGTTTGTCAGTTCGTCAGTTTTCTTTTTTTCGTTTAAGAATGCTTTCATAGCCTAATACATGAGTTTGCAATTGAGTGTACGATCTTGGGCTCTTTAATTCTTACTACTATGGTACACACAATTGTATTTTTTCAACTACGTTTTGCTAGAGCCTCTGTCAATGAGCCTAAATAGTTTAACGATTTATATATGCAGATGTTTCTACTAATATGATGCTAAAATGCTAGTATTTTAATATTATTCGCACAAAGCGATCGAATTAACCGTAAAGGAAATATTCTATTATTTTGTGCCGGGTTTCGCAAAGAGCTTTTGCCAATGTAATAAAGAATGTGCAGTTTTCACTATACTAAACACTTTCCTTGCATTCAGACTGTTTCCCACATAAACAGGATACATAGTTAATGGGACACAATAACAATATCTAGCTGGATAACTCAGATTAAATGATTTAAGACAATACACTAGATCGTACTTAATCATAGTGTCAAAGTAATGAGTGAATTCTACAAAATTTGCAATCTAATCATGGTCTCAATTTCTGCATGCAAATCCATTCCAGTTAAATATTATGCAGTCCTTCTAAATATATAATTTCAGCTTTATAAACTAAAAATTTTTGGGAATAATAATTAACAATATTAGTGATCGATTGTAATTTATTTGTATATTCAATATGCACACTGATTGTTGTTTCATAAATTGTGACACATGTCAAAAATGGGACAGTAGATTTTGTTGATTTCTGTAAATTATTTAAGAGTCTACTTACTGTTATTAAAACATGTACGTTCTGTCACAATCTATGCACTCTAGCTCAGTGGCTTCGGTTGATTATAAGACCGACACAGCGTACTCTTCCTAGCATGTAGTTAGCTATTGGGTGCTAGCTAGCGGCTCGCTTCCAATTTCGCAATCAAACTTCGGCTGGGAGAAGTTCTTTTTTGGGAAAAGCCCAGTAACTTTATAAATATACTTTGAGATTGAGTAAATTGAGATTTTCGCCTCTTAAATGGCTTGACTCATATTTTTCACTTTGCCATTTTTAATTTATTAAATGTTTACTTTTGAATATGTTTCTGTATTTTCGGGGTGCTAGTATTCTTAACAACGGGGACTAAGACATTGGGAACTATATTCAACTTCTTTGAACATGCAAGATTTTTCTAATTCCAAGTTGAGCCCAAATGTCGGGAACGGGAACAGAGTACGGGAACAAATGTTAAAGTAATATAATTAGTGTTCACGAACCTAGTGTTTGTAGTCCCTAGAGTAGCGGTCTTATTATGAACAATATGACTAAACAGATTTTTATCTGTGTCTACTAGATTATGATTTAGAGCCTAAACTACTAAAGGTATGTATATATATATTTTTTGTCTTAAGTGGTTAGGTTAGTGTACTTAAAACAGTATTCACAGAGTAACCTCTTTAGGGTTTTTATAGAGTAAAGTATATTTTAGTAGTAGGATATTTTTTGTGCTTTATCACTAGTTTAGGTAACTATAGTTAACATTAGGTGGTAGAAAGAGTAAAAAATGTTGTATTTATTGTTGACAGTGTTTTATACAGTTTATTAAGACGGAAATAGGTTGCTTTCTAGGTCAAATGTTGCTTGATCCTTTTATCTCTTGGCTGTGAAGACATATCTTGGATTGGGATGTAGATTTTGTTGTTTCGTTGAGTTGTAAACTATATTTTGGTAATTTTTATTAGTATTAAAAGTATAAGTATTAGTAACAATGTGTTACTAAATAGGTTAAGTTCTTTAATAATTGTTAGTGCAAGTGATTCTTCAGCTTTAATTGTTGGAATAATGTTGAGTAAGCAGCATCCAGTACATGCGGAACAGCAGATTCTATTTTTAATGAGTAGCCGTATTATAAGAATCCGTTGTATGATATCAAGGAATTTTTTAATAGGCTTGTGAAATGAGTGATAATGATTTAGGTAATGCATTGCGGAATAAATATGTTTCATCCGCATTTTTGATTATTGGGTCTAGGTGTTCTGTGTTAAATTTTTGCCAGTATTCATTTTCATTTTGGTTCTCTGCTCTGATGATATTTATTTCTTTAATTATATCTGTTATGTTTTCGATGGCTTCGATGGAAGTTTTTAAAATATGGCTTGTATGTCGTGGTGGCATTTGTTGGGTAATTTTGCATGGGATGTTGTTATTGATAGTAATTGACTCTGTTATTAATGATTTTTATGTGCCGTGTAAGTTTTCCATGTGTCATAGTGTCATGTGGGTTGGAGATGGTAAAAGTGGAAATTCCTGTTAGTACATAAGAGTTGTCATACAAGTGTGTTGATGTGGGAGTGATATGACGATAACATTGAATTTCGCATTTTGTGGTGATATTGGCGTAACCTTTTTAATTGAGTAACGCTGTAACGCAGTTTTTGTTTTTATTGGAAAAATTAGTATTTGGAGGTATTTTTACGGAGAGTAGAATAGTGGAAACTGCATTTTTGATTCCTTTAGTTGAAATTGATTTGAAAGTGTTAATGGCCATGCTTTGGGTGGGACTGGCTATGTAGAAGTCAGTATTGGTTATTTCACATGTGTTGTCCAGGTGAACAATGGGGGCTGTTCTAATTTGGTATATTTATTTTATTTTATTTTATTTAAATTGCCGGTCCTTGCGAGCTCTCGCCCATGGACCCTGTTACATTACAATTTGAAGTTCTCAATGTGTACAATGTTTCTTTTACGTTTGCTTACGTCTACTTATATTAGGCTATGGCTACATTTTCCAATACCCAACATTACTATTTACATTTACAACATTACTATTACTAGAGACTTAAAGCTTACAATGAATTGTCGGTGCCTTACAATATATACGAACTATTATCCTAAGTTACTACACTATACATATAATATTACCCCTTAAATATACACTCACAGCTTATAAGCATTACTATATATATGTTTATACAAATGCCTATATACTATGCAAGTAACACTACACTATACATAA
The DNA here is from genome assembly GCA_020352615.2 of Yoshiicerus persimilis. NCBI lineage: Eukaryota > Metazoa > Arthropoda > Collembola > Entomobryomorpha > Tomoceridae > Yoshiicerus > Yoshiicerus persimilis. The sequence continues at coordinate 101,948,949 of CM036940.2, forward strand.
GTTACTCTCTTATACTTTGTTTATAATAATTATATACTTAACTTCCTTATACTTAAAACCTAGATCGTTAACATTTCTATTATTTACTTACTCCGTACATCGTCTCCCTATATTTCTACACGTCAGCATAATGCCTCTCTGTCAATCTCTCCATACTCTTTTTTCCTTCTTATTTGTTATCTCTGCCTCCTTATCTTGCGTTTCGTTTTCGCCGTCCACTGGCAGCCTCAGCCCCTTCAGCTCTGTTTCTACTTGGCACAATTTTCTCTCCTTTGCTATGTTTATTGTCCTACAGCTAATTAATTCCTTTCTACAGACCAAGTAAATGAGTACCCAAATACAAACCGCTATTATCCCTAAGACAAATAAAATCATCTCAAATTAGAACTTCTCTCTCCCTCTAGGTCTATCTGCATTATCTGCTCCTGTTGCTCCTCAGTTTTCCCCTGCTTCAGGTTCGAGTAGGTATTTAGTAGCTGGAACTGTAGTTGGTTGTTGTAAATATCATTGTAATCGAAGCCATACTTTTTTCCAAAGTCATAAGGTGCTCTAAATATTTTTCTGGTAGTGTCAACAAATTTCTTTATATCTGCTATTCCATCCTCTATATTTCCTTTTGTTGTGAGGAGACAGCTTAACTACATCATAAGTTATACGATATTCATTAAGGGAGTACATAAGATACATGTGTTAGTAATTCTGTTCTTATTGTATATAAATTAGCTTGTATCGGCAACTTGTTAATAATATAACCCTATGCTATATAATAAAACTATCCATCTATTTTATCTCCTTGCACTTTTGTCTCGTCCATATAACATCCTTAAACCTATTCTTTATTATACATACTTAAAACAACTTATATACTATAACCACTTGGTACTTACTTATATATACTTAATAACTACTTATATATATCTAATGCTTAGCAATACTTACATAAACTTTATAAATTATAAGTTATAAATAATTATTGTCTTACTTGTTTGTTTGTATTCAATTTGCGAGTCTTACTTAGCTTTCTGTAGTTATTTATGTACTCAGCTCAGCATCATACTCTATCTTAAATTTTATAACATTATTTAGATTCTCCGCATAGATTCACTCCTTCTTCTCTGTTATTTATTGTACATATTTCGTGCCACATTTTCATTTTATCCTCTTGTACCACCATGTCACTAAAAATGAGCTGATTTTGTTTGATTTTAATATAGGGCATTCACATACACAGTGATAAATTGTATCGTTGGCATCTATATCGCAATATCTGCATTTTTCAGTGGGTATAATTTGCAAACCTTTCCATCTACTCTGTAGTATAAGCCTCCTAATCTCGCCCCAGCTATAAAACGCTTGTCGTTTGTGCTTAACTCTGCTGTTAGATATGTTGCTGGTGTATACTCTTTGTATTTGAATTGATTGTAATGTGCATTAGTGTAAGAATTTAGCATTCTTTGTCTGTCCTCATTGTGTAATGACTCTTTTATCACCTCCATTACTATCTTGTGGTCATCTCTCCCTGCCATTTCAGAATACCATATAAATTCGCAGTTTAACACTTCTAAACCCTACCTGATTTGCGTTGCCCAGTTATATCTCACATCTTCGGTATTGTCTCTATCTGCCTGTCGCAATGCCATGTAGGTAATTTTATGTAGGCTGTCGTCTTTCATTCTCATGATTCGGTTCCAAAATCGTAATATACGATCCCACACATTCATTTCAGTGTGTACTCTACCACATTCAATCCTGACAATATATCCTGCTGTTTCACGTCCCATACCAAGAACCCTCTTGTAAAATTGTGTGTGTACTCTTTCTAGTATTTCTGTATATCTTATCCCCCATATCTCGCTAACATATAGTGACGTTGATCTAGGTATAGCTTCATAAAGTTTGTTTATTGCCTCAAACGTGTCGGTTCTTCTCATCTTTAATATTGCACATATTCTTCTTACTGCCCCCATTGCTATCTTTTTCCTGTCCTCAGCTGCTTTTCTGCAGACTATTGCAGATGATAATTTAACTCCAAGATGTTTGTATTCGTTCACTATTTCCACATTTTTCCCCTGCAATGTAGACTTTACATTGTCCGGTACTCTCCCTGCTCGTCTGAATATAACTACTTTTTGGTATATGAAGTAGTTGTTATCTGTTATTGGGATGTCTATTTGTATCATTATATTGTTGTCATGGAATGAACAGTCAGTCAGGGGATAGGAAGCTAGTCAATTTAGTTGGTTGGTTGAAAAGGCTGTTTTTAGTCCATATTTGTTCAGTCTGTTTTGTAGTTTATTTATTTGTTCTTTTATTACTTGCTTGTCCAGGATGGCAAAAGGAATATTATGGCTTGCGCAACTTTTTTTTGCTAGTGTTATTTTGTTGGTGTGTATGTAACTTGTGAGAATTACATTGGTGGTTAGTACTTCTGTATGTACTGTATCAGTTATGCTTTTTGCTTGTTTATAGAAACTTTCTACTGTGTTTATTATTCTGTTTGATATGTTGTGTAGTTGGATGAGCTCTTTATGAATGTTCTTTACTTGGTGGTTGATAGTGTTTATATTAGTGTACAGTTTTGCGTTGTTAATAAGTAGCTGAACGTTTTTAAGTTGATAACAGTTGAAATTAATGAGAATTTACAAGTGTTGATCAGTCTTTCAATAACCGACTTTTTTTGCTTGATGTACTGCGTAGAGTTAGCAGAACGTTTCTAAGTTGATAATACCAAATATCCATCAAATTTTGGTTGTACAAAAGTGCACGCATTCTTGAAAACGGTCTTCTCCATTTTTTGTTTAAGACTACCAAAATACTTAAAGTCAACTCTACATATATTCAGTGGTGAAGAATTAGCTGCACATTTGAGATCATTGAGAGGTACATTTTTGTCTGATTCTGTACTTAACACTGTAGTAGAGATTTTTCAGAAACCATTTGATAACATTGCTGTCGCTTTCTATCCTGTGAAACTAGAGAATTTTATAACCAGCTCACTTTAAGAAATCTCTAAAGAATTTCTGGATGTTGCATATTTACCAACGGTTGTGGAACTGCAATCACAGGGTCCACATTTGAAAAACTTTTTGAGTACTGGGAAAAGATATGTGAAATCTAGAAAGTGTAATGAGAGTCGGAATTGTAATTTTCTATTTTAGAATGAAATTATAACTTTCATTAGATACTATTTTATCAAACAATATAACGCTTTATTTACTACCCAATTTCAGTGATATACTGAATATAAGATTTTATGGTACAATTAAGATTTGGATTATTATAGTGTGCTAGAACATTGTAGTTTAATATGGCATTTCTTGAAATTTTATTATGCAAATACTTGCACAAAGATTTCTAAGTTTTATTAAATATTGGTTAAATTTTTTCCCAATAATCTGAAAATGTTTTGCATGACTTGAAGCTGGAGTACATTTATGTAGTATAAATCAATTTTTATTTTGTGAATAGCCATTTTGGCGGATTTTATTTTGCTTTGGTTAAGGGAGGTGTCAATTGTCAGCAATTTAGGAGATATGAAGGGTGACTTTGACGGTGTACTATGATGTGCTCTGGAGTGTAACACAAAAATATGTCTAAATAATAAAATATGTAGAATTCTAAATCAACTAAAAAATAACAAAAAAGATATATTGATATATATAAATAATATTTTATCGGATGGAATGACTAATAAAATAACAAACACAGAGTTATGGAAAAGGTCTTAAAATCATTTTATTTATTAATAAAACCATTTATAACATTAAAGAATTCGAATCATAATTTTGATTTATTTCAAAATAAAGTATTTTTTGATATGCTAACTGGAGTACTTAGCGCAATGAACTTTTGATTAAATAATTCAAAAGCAACAGTACATGCCGTAATTAAGGATAGATTTACTAGCTTATTTTAGGGAAATAAAGAATTTTGCTTGCAGAAATTTTGGCAACCCATTTTAATGAAAGTTCCCCAAACGCGAAACATGACCAAAACAAAACCTATTAAAAAAGCTATGAAAAGTCAAAAATTGTATAGTTATTTATCCCAACAAAAGTTCATCACAGAAAAAATCAGCATTACATAATTAGACATTTTCAGATTTAGTAAATATTTATCACAAGCGTTAGGATTCAAATAACTTCCATCGGGAACAAAAGGACCGTAAGTTGCATTGGCGTAATTCCAGACTCTTGTTAAATACTCAAAAGGTCAGGTAATTGAAGGATCGATTCCGTCGTTGTAATAAACGGTGATATCTTTGTTTTCGTAAACTTTGTGAATTGTTTGATTATGTCCAAGCCATTTTTCCATTAGGGTGTCTGGTCCCGAAGGACGATAATCCCCACAAGGACTTACAGATGTAGCTAAATCATTGAAATTCATAGGAACTAAATTTGCAGTGTCTTGATTCAAATTTATGGACCGTCCTTGACAACAAGAATGCTCCCAAAGTGTTACACAACCCCTTATTTTTACTGATGACGTGCGGTCATTGAAATCGTAGGGCCTAGCATACAAAATTTGACATCGTGAATAAGTCACAGTTATAGTGGCTCCTGTTTTTAAAACAAAATTCAATGAGATGGAGATTGCACATTGTATGTTAATAATTTCGGGAATATTCATACTAGACTTGAATAAAATTCAATAAATGTTTGCCAAAACTGTAGTATTTGAGTGGAATTTCTCTTATTATGGAGAAATGAAAGTTGGGTTTAGAGTTAAATTGTGCATTACCAAAATGAATTTATATGACGCTAATAGGTTAATTATATTTGCTGAAAAATCGTGTAGTTTAGGTATGCTTCAATGAATGCCGTAAATAAACAATGCGTTATTTAATAATTGTTTTGTCTGCAGCATTTATTATTTGTGCATATACATGTGTACTTGTACAGCCTTCTATTTTGGTAATTGACATTTTCAGTGTTTACAGTTTAAATACAGTTCTTTGTCTAAATACTATTCGATTCCTTGTATTGGTCTTATCTAAACGATCTTTTGCGAAACGTACTGGCATCCCATATTTGATGACATTCAGTGTCAGTTGGGCAAAAAAATTAATTGATACTATTAATCTACTCCATGCTTAAGGTCGTGAAAGGAAGTGGATAAAGCTGGTTTTTACGTCATTTTTGAGCCGTATAGCATAATACATTGTACATTGTCTATGTTAGGAATATATATTGATAATGCAGCTCAGAGCATTTAAGGAAATGCTATTGTAATGCGAAGCTTATGTATATACTATGTTTCGAGTTAAACTAATCTTATTTTTACTGGCAGTAAAATATAATATCTTCATTTCGTCGTTAATAGTATTATAAACAAATATTTAATGTATTTATTATGCACCATTACGGACTACATAGAAATTAGTCTTCTCTCTACTCATTTAAATAGATGTAATAGAGGTAAAAATTCCTTTTACCATAGAAATACAATTACCTAAAGCCATATTATGAGTACAATTGCACATTCTTGCATTCAGCAAATATTTTGCGTTACTCTTGATTGGGTTAGTAAATGGTCTTAAAAGTAGTTGATCATCAGTCCAACATTTGGATTCTATTGTGATCATCATCTTCTGAAACGAATTTTGCACTAACAGTTTATTTAGAGATAGTAAAATATTTCGGAAGTGATATTTTGAGTTGTATCTACATTATGGTTAGCTTAGAAGAATCTCCAATTTTAGCAAAAGTCCCTAGCAGCGAATCTGATTTTTATCCAAAAGAGGTTGGAGAGCATCGGTTATCTTTGTGGACTACATTACTACACCCGAAGAACTTCCTTGTGATTATGGAGATAGTCGAAGACCGTCAAATCCCATTTATCCAACTGAAGACGAGTAATTGAAATTTAATTTAGAAATTAAATAAGCATTTGATTTTTTCTGAGTAATTTTGTATTGTAATGTTTTAGAGAACCAAAGATGCGAGAAACTATTGATGACAAAATGTTTAACATGTTCGAAGACGAAAATGGGGAGCTTCTAGTTGGAAAGTTTCTGGCAGCAAGTTATTTCTCGTATGTCTTCTCAGAAATTATGTTAGTAATTAAAATTGAGCTACATTTGAATATTTATTTACACCAGAGCTTGGAAAATGCAGGATTGAAGCGAACAGATCAAAGACTTGAGGAATTATTCCAAAACCTGAGACGTCTCTGCAAGGAAGAAGAAGTGAAATGTCTTGGACGCAATTGGGGGATATCGTTGCTTCAATAGAGACTCTCCGTTTAGACAGAGTTAAACCTTTGTTTTATGTTCTTTAATGGATATTGAAATGAAGATCGACCTCACAATCCATTGGTATGCACAAAAATGTTCAATTTTGACCTTCACATATTGAATAAGAATTGCTCAATGATTTAGAAATTCAGTAATCTCATTTGAATAACTGCCTCATTAGATTAATGCTGGAAGCATCATGATCCATGCATTATTGCAGCAGCTGGCCAGACCCGAAGTGCCTTCTTGGGAGAAATTCGATTTAATTCATGAAACGTTTTTGGTACTCTTTTCTATGCAAGATGCTTTACTGATTTAAATAATTGGGTTTTAGTAAAAGTAAAGATGATTTCTGAATTTTCAGAAAATGAGTGGGCAAGAATATATAGGATTTAATAATGCAGTCTTCCTGGCCAAAAAAGAGGCTAGCGATCGAAATTTGGCCTTGGGTCATTACATGAAAGAATACAACTGTTTTCCTCCTGGTACTGACCTCAATGCTTGCATAGATTTCTATTTACATGTAAAAACTATGAAGATAAATCAACTAATGTGTCCCAATTATTATTATTCACTAAATTCGCTTCGAAACTTGAAATCATATTCCAAAAATAATTTAATCTAAAGGGTAACTTTTATTATTATTTATTTCATTTTTTTATTTTTATATTAGTTTTTATAATAATGTATATTTTTATATTTTTTATAATTTTATATTTCTACATTTTTATATTTTTTGATTTAATATTTCTATTTTTTTATTTTTTTCATGTTTTTATATTTCTATAACTTTATTATTGCCTTAATACTATTTAATAATTATCTGGCTGCTAATAGACAACAAGTTTGGAAGCGACCTGTGAAGTATTTTCTGTGATGGCCGGTACTTTAGCCAATGGAGGTGTGTGTCCCACAACTGGGGAGACTCCTTTGAAAAAAGATGTGGTAGCAGATGTTTTATCAGTTATGCATTCCTGTGGCATGTTCGAATACTCTGGTAAGGTACTACTATTTGAACCTGAAATGTGCTGATTTGTTATGAAATTTACATTTGTGACTTTTATGTAGGATTTCAAGTTGGGTTGCCAGCAAAATCTTGCATAGGGGGTTTGATTTTACTAATTGTTCCAAATGTATGTGGAATGGCACTATGGTCACCAAGATTGGATTACTTCAGCAGTTCTGCAAGGGGGGTTGCATTCTGTAAAGTATGCTATATGTAAATTATAAGCAATTACATTAGCTCTATTTATATTTGTCATTTATTCTGTAGACCATTTAATATATTTTGATATGGGTTTTAGAAACTTGTGAAAGTTTTCAATTTCCATCCATTTGATAACGCCAAGTTTACAACTAACAAGATTGATCCTCACAAACTGAACAACGACACGAAGGCGGCAAATATTGCTAACCTATTGTTTTCCGCAGCCTCTGGAGACTTGGATTCCATTATTAGATTACATCTGTCTGGTGTTGATATGGGACTGTATGATTGTGACGGAAGAACAGCTTTGCATTTGGCTGCTTGTGAAGATAAATATGATGTTGCAGTGTACCTTTATCTTTGGGGTAAACCACAGAAGACGGGATAGGTCAGTTTTCTGCTAGATTAACATTTTCTTAATCCAAATATTTTTGCTTATTTTAACAAGAATAGTATAATAAAGGGAAATCTCAATTTTGCTCATTTTTAGATTCGGCCACACTCCTTATGATGATGCAGTTACGTTTGACAAACCAGACATTGCAGAACTCCTAAGAACTTGGATCCCTTTGAAAAAATCGTCCTAAAGCAATAACTGAATTCCTTTATATTTAAAAAAATATGGTCGTCAATTATTGTAGTGTTCGCATTAGTTGTACATAATTTTGAAAATCACGAATAAAAAACTATTTAGTAGAGAAATGGGTTTTTATGGTTTCCACATCGAAAAATGGAATCCAAATTTTTGAATGAAATAAAACTTTGTAATGTAATCTCGAAAATAGCTCATATTTGCTAAAAGTAAGTTGACAGTTTTAATTGTTATTCGAAGTAGGGGGCGATTTTCATGAAATAAATAAGTTAAACTAATTTAGCAGTAATTTTATGTTAGACGGAATAAGGTTGCATACATTTTCATACGCAAATTTTTGTAACAGAAAGCGTTTAAATGGAATTTTAGGTAAACAGGAAAATGCTTATCCGAGACTGATATGTACAATCAAGTCCATAGACTTACCAAACTAGTTCTTCCCATTAGTAAACTGGACAATTATTATGGAATACGTAAGCAGCAGGCCAAGGAGCTAAACAAAAATAATCATGTTTGCATGAAAAATGTTAGTTTAAAGATATTATCGTTTTACTTATAGCTAGGACTTTTAGAATTATAATGTAAAAGGCAAATAAGAAATTGATTACCGATCCAAGAAAACCGTAAGAAATAATGAAGAATCCATCAACACCAATTGCAATTTGGTTTGAATTAATTTGTTGAATGAACGGATACAGTTGGTCACTTCTGAAGAGCTTATGTTTCTTTTCTTTAAGAATCCAAGATTTGAAACAACTCATCTAAAACAATTATAAAATCCTAAGCACTACAATATTCATTAAAAACAAAAACTGAATCTCTTCTAGAGTAAATTATTTGGCTTGCCCTTTTATGTATATTCGCAGCAAAAACCAAAGCCAGCAGACGTTCTGCAAAATACATTGTTAAGCGCACTTCAGAAATGCCAAAAGACTCCGTTAGCATTTTTTCAATGAGAACGCAATAACAAGGCAGTAATCCAAAAGGTAACACCAATATAAAGTAAAATATTACGTTGTTTAGTCCTTCACAATGCACGCAAAGAATTTCAAAATATTCAATTATCTAATATCAGAAAATACATATTAGAAAATGTTTTCAAAAATTTAAATTAAAAAAATTCTGCAAATTTTGAAAATCAGTACAAAAATGATTCATTACTAAATCAGGATTGTTTTGATTAATTTTCACGTTTCTCCAGAAATTTCCCACTAAATGATTGAGAAGAAAGCAAGACATTACGAAAAATATATCTGCACAATCTTGCATTATCCTTGAAGTGCCTTCACAAACAATAGCAAAAACGGCTACCGCATTTATAAGAATAGGCATATTAATTGGGGTCACCGACAAAGCAATATCCATGTAATAATTCAGCACTTTCTTTACGCTGTAGTCTTGTTTTTCCCAAATGGGAAGGTAACCAGTCAACGGAAGAAAAGTATTGAAGATACAAATGGCGCAGCAAAATAAGACTGCCAAATTTCCCTTAATTAAATAATTAAATGTCTACACTTATATTAAATAATTAATTTTCTGGTGCAATTATTTAATTAATATTTTCATACAATAGAGATAAAATTGTATTGCAATTTACAAATCCGAAATGAAATATCACAAATTGTTTTCAGTGGTAATTTTCTTTAGTAGTAAAATCTTTACATAAATAAAAATAATAAATAGTAGTAAAATCAGAAATACCTTTTTGTTTGCATGACTTTCCCAGAATATCGATTGATGTTTATGAATGTCAGCCAGAAAGTTTGCAAAAGTACGAGATTTAAACCAGAATGTGATTATAATAAAGAAGTAACCACAAATGTACAGTGAATTTGTAATCATCCAAAAGTAAGACTTTACATGGTCTAAGCCTTTTTCCCGTAATAAGTTAGTACCTATATTTGGTTTAGCTTTCAAAAGAAATGTCAACGACAGGAGCCATGATATAGCACACATAGCCTGTAAAATATTTACAATTTCCTTTGGGAAGATGTTTTCTACTAGAGAATGCCAATATTATGAAAATTACTTTTAGGTATGTTAATTATGCGAAATAAAGATTACCTTTTGTATCTTATAGCTGTGAATCTTGTAAGAACCCGTTTGTTTATCCCTGACAATTTTGAATGGTACAATTAGCAAATAATACATAAAATTGAAGAAGATCTCCCAATAAATCAATGGATTATTCTTATTACATAATGACTTTGTCTCTTTTTTGTTCAAACCCAAACCAAGCTTATCCATTACACTCTCTAAAATCGAATTTAATCACAACAATTACAAATTATCGTCAAAATTGTTGCATTGTGGTAAACCACCGATAACAGCAATATCTATGATAACATATTTGACAATATTCCAGCACTTTGTATGAACATTTCTAATGAAACTTTAGTAGTTCAAATAATAATTATAAATGGATAGATTTAATTATATGATTGAGTGTTGTAATTGAGAAATAAATTCTGTAGGCTCTTATTCTAACCATTGTAGAATCAATTTAATCTACTAATCGATTCCCGAGCATTTTACGTACATTATTTATTTAATAATTGTCTAGCTATTAGAAGTCTCAAACACTCACATACTATTAGGGAGCAATCACTCTAATCATTTAAATTAATTTCGCAAATTCAGTGATAGAAGCCACTTGGCTTGCATTGGCCATGACAAATTGATTAATTTGTACAATGGATTCATCAAACAAAGTAGCAAACTTATTTATCTTAATTGGCTGACAAGAACATTTATCCAGAGGTTTCTACTTTAGTCACTCAATGTAGAGAAATCTTGTCATTGTGGGTTTGTCGATATTTTCGTCCAGACTGAAAAATAACATTTACATTGAATTTGAAAGAACATAAATAAAAGTCGATTCTTTTTGCAATTACTTGACGGTAACAAAATGGCGTGCTAAACGGAATGAGGGTAAAAATCCGGGTTATATTACATAATTCTTATTCCAAACCTGTCGTACAAAGCTATCAATGGTACAATTAAGAAAAGAGATTTTTCCTTAGATTGTGACCTACATTTTACAATATTATTGGCAAAGATTCTAATGGTGCTCGAGTTTGAATAAATAATATGGTAAGCATAATGAATGAATCTTATATTTAGTTATTATTCCATAATTTATATAATATGTGATATTTGCTTTACCTTGACCATTACTAAATGTCAAGCCTATGGCTTCAGAAGGTAATAGTCAAAAGCTAACGTAACTACAAGTATGAAGGTATTGAATTCAGCAGCGCGCAGCGTAAGCTATTGTATGGCAATGAGTTATCTGTTTGTCTGTCGGTGATTTTTTGCTAAAACGTTTTGCACTTTATAATAAATGAGGAGCACTTAAATAGTTTGGTCAAGGTCTAGGATGAGCATTCACCTTTGACCAGAATAAAAAATTATAAACTTCTACAGTTTTAATAAAATAAAATAACTGAATATTCGAATATGTAGCTAAACGATTTCCATTCACTAAAAATGTATAAAACTAAAGCATTTTTGAAATAATTCAAATCGTTTTGGAAAATGTCTTTAGTTTTAGATTAATTTTGAAGAAATTGGAATTTCATTTTAAAGAAAAATGTCTTGTTTTTTTCATTTTGCGCATTGCTTTGGCAATGGCTACTGCTTTATATTGGTTTTGTTATAGTCTATAATGGTATTAAATATTTACCATGCTGTTTTGCACTCAAATATCTACAAAATTGAATAGTAATAGAATAGTAAACAAGTGAGGTTTCTCCATATTAAGTGCAGGATAAATTATTCATCAACAGGTAAGTAGACTTTTGTCGAAATAACACACTAATTCATTTTTAAGTACGTTACATAGAGTAGAGATAACTTCGCTAAAGATGTGATAATTGTAAGGAAAGGAAGATTTCTTGCTGTGATATCTATTCGTGGCGTCATGAAGACAATAGAGAAAGCATTAAGCAGAATAAAAGCGTACCGTAGGTCAAAGTATAGCCGCTGCTAAAATATTCCGATATTAATATATTCCATTAATTATTGTTATTACCTTTTAGCACAATTGATTATCTATTTGGCATTACTGTAAATTAATATTTGACAATTGAGGATTCAGTTTAAGGGGATCGATAATCCAAATATACGAAAATCCAATACTTCTAAGGTGTCTTTTGTCAGTATAGCTGCTCCTCAAACGACATACATACTTCTGTTATTATATCTGCACCACATTTTGCACTTTATAAATAAAAAATGTTTGAAATTTTTTTCAGAGCATTTACAGTAATTCATCATGAGTCACTATTACTTCAAAGTCAAGCATACAGAGCAATTTTTAAATCTCAGTGCAACAATTACAAGTGGGTCGCCTTGTATATTAATATTGCGTTTTCCTTGGGCGTTATTCCATTTTCTTGGGATCACTCAACTCAAAAATTTATAATGTCGGCATCACAATTTCGCTTACAAATTTTAGGTATTTTCAACGCAATTTTTGCTATGCAGACAGCATTTCAAATAATACGATCCATTCAGCAGATTGATTCAAATGCATTCAACATTTCTTCTCTGACGATGGGATTTATACTTTTAGTTTTTCATGCATATTTTACGGTTTGCATATTTAGTGTTTTAAAAACGGGAAAAGAATTCAAGACGATTTTGAATTACTTGTACACTGAAACTTCTGTGTTTGAGAACGGCAAGTTGGAAATATATTTATTTGTGTATTTTTCTCTGTGAACATATATATAACATTTATTATATTGAACACTACATCTTATGACGTGGTGAAAATTCGGTATTTTTAATAATTTTTTATTTTAAAGGTGCTGATGATAATGGATTAGATGCCAAGGATTCTATATTCATCAAATTAGAAGCCGTGATAACACTATTTCTTGTTCCACAGTGTAATCTCTCTGTTGCACCAGGATTTGCATATTTTGTACTTGTATTGGAAAACAATCTGCTCGATAGTTTCTCTTTGCCTTGGGCAATACCATTTGGAATACGGGTCTTACAAATCATCGTACTCTGTTCTTCTCTGTATTTGGGTACTATAGAATTTATGTACATTTTGGTAGTTTTGCTTCGAATATTTCATTGGATGCACCAAATAAGGTAACTAATATCACCACTAGCTAAATCCTCAGAAATAATTATTTTAAATCCAATAAGACACATTTATTCCTATCTCTTTGTTAAATTATTTCATATAACAGTATAAGCATTCAATTAATTTTTATTTTACAGATGGCAAAAATACAATTTTGAAGATCAAGTTGCCACGTACAATAAAGCCCGGTTACTCCATATTTTATTTCATGATAGTATTCACCCTGTGTTACTTTCTGCTGTTACCCTTACTATGTATTTGTTTACCGTGCTCTCTTGCTTTGGCTCAATCAGATTCTACAACCGTCTCGATTTTATGGCGTTTATTGTTCTCCCAATACTAAGCTTTATGGCAATATTTGTTATTACATTATATTTAATTTTCTGTGTGTCAGTTTGGAAATATTCTTCTATTTCATTGAGAGTCATTCAAAATTCCGCAACCAAGAAGACAGGTAGTGCTAAAGTAATTAATCCAAAGGTTTATCGATCATTGAAACCATTTGGCTTTAAAATAGCTCCCATTAGAAATGTCAAGCCTGATCGAATTTTGGAATTCTATGGAGAAATTCTTTCACGTATTACCACACTTCTTATTGTGTTTAAATGACCCCATATATTGTAATGAGGGTAGAGGTACCATTATGAAATATCAAAATCGATATAATAACATAAGAACGTTTTCTATATTATACAGATGACATTTTTCATTACGAAGTGTATTTCACTGTATTGGTAATAAAAAATGTACACAGTAAACTAATATTTTACTTGTACTTATAATATATATTATATTAGTATATATTAGTATATTATTAGTATATTAAGTATTACTATATTAGTATATTAACTATATATGGGCAATGTATACTTATTGTGCGTAAAGCATAAATCTGTTACAACAACTACTCGTAATTGAACCCGATTCCATAATTGCATATTGAATATTATGGGAGGAAAACTACCAATTTGCGTAGCATACCAAATTACATAATTTCAACTAATTGTCTCGGGTATTTGTATAAAATATCTACGATACTTATAAGGGTTGCCGAATCTCAACTCGCCAGTCAAAACGAAACAATTAATATTAATCGGTTCTTTTCTGTTTAGAATTTACAGCCTTTAAAAATGTGCTACATAGAAATCTCTAGTAATAACCTGACATGAGAATAAGTAAATTTTTTCGACTAATGTAAAATTGTAATATCCTAAAACGAGTTTTATATGCCAGTTGACTACGGGGAAATCTGCTTTTTTAATTGTCCCTCCTGATAAAACCAAGAGAATTTCAAAATAACAGCTTAGATTCCTTGGGGAAAACAGTCGAAAAGCAATGTGGACATAGATTTGCCTATATTTACCCCAAAATTACAATTTTATTATGTAGATGACTCCAATTTTCTGCGGCAGACTTCAATTATCTATCAATTAGCAAGGTAGCATTTTGTAGGTATAAAGCACTTATCCATTGTTTAAGTCCGTAAAGTGGAGTAGAGCTAACTTAGCTAACGGTATAATAATTGATGGGAATTCTTATTGTGATATCTATTCATGGCGCCCTTAGGACAAAAGAGAAAGCAGTCGGCAGAATATCAAAAAGCTAAAAGTACTTTGGCAGTCTTGCAATGAAACCAATCAAAATTCGTCAAAGTTTGTTAATTAAAATTCCCTTTGAAACAATCGCATTGACTTATTTAACATGTTATTTATGGAGTAGATTTAATTTTGAAAGTCGCCAACAAAATTAATGAATTTTGGCTGACAAAATATGAACAAATAAATATACCACTAGAAAAAATCCAATTTCAATGTCCCAACCTGTGCTCTGTGGACACCTTGAACATTTATGAATACTATGGATACGTTAATTTTTATCCAATGTTGTTCACAGAATTTAGTGAGCATGGCTATCTAGTGCTGCTTTTGGAACATAGTAGTTCTCAAACTGAAATTAACAATCAATTTAAAAAACGGTAGTGTGGCAAATTCCTAAATTTTAAATTTTAAGTCTATGAATATGTGACCATCAGTATTGTTAGCAAATTTGACAACAAGCATCCTTTGCCAATAAAAGGAAAACTTCATTTTTTCCCGTTAGATTTTGCCAAAATTAGTTGGCCAATTTGGGCCAACAATCATTCAAGGTATATTCATTATTTTATATTCCGATATTGATATATTCGGTTAATTGACGGGTCGAGTAGGGAAGAGACGCTAGTACAAACAAATAATTAAAAATCGTTTACTGATTTTAGCGAGCGGACTATGGAAAAGGGATGTCTGTCCGTATGCATGTAAGGACCCATACGATAAACAAAATATGTATCAAATATTGCAGAACTGTTGAGGTGAGCGGTTCTAGTGGGCCTATCATTTTGAAAGTGGATCTGCAATTTGTAACAGAATGTGGTATTTTTATGTTTTTTGAAAGTGCCTTAAAATTGTTAAAATCAATGGTTTTTTACAACCGTGTATATTTTTGACAGAAATTTGTGGGCACTGGAAAGAAGGGTTTGTTTGGAATTTTGTCTTATCATGAGTAATGAATGGAGATGGAGACTAGAGACTATAGAGACGGCCGGAATGTTTTACTGTTTCAAGGATATTTTTGGCTTAAATTTCCAGTGGCCTTTCCCTACTCAACCCTTCAATTATTGTTATTACCTGTTAGCACATTGATTAAATATTCACGAGCACTGCAAATTATTGTTTGGCAATTAATGGCTCAGTTTAAGGGGATCGATAATCCAAATATACACAATGACTTTTTAGGTGTCTTTTGTCAGGTTAGCTGCTACTGAAGCAACTTACGTACTTCTGTTATTAGATCTGATAACTTCATAGTTTTTCAACGTTCAAATAAATAATGTGTGACATATTTTTGAGAGTATTTAAAGTAATTCAAAATCGTATATACAAAGCAATTTTTAAATCTAAACGTAATAATTACCGTTGTGTAGCAGTATATATTAATATTGCGTCTTTCTTTGGCGTAATTCCATTTTCATGGGATCAGGCCAGTCAAAAATTCAAAATGTCGAAATCACGTTTTCGATTAAAACTTTTTGGGATTTTGAACGCAGTGTTTGCTGTGCAGACGTTTGTTCAAATCCTACGATCCATCCAGCAGATTGATACAAATGAGTTCAATATATCTTCTCTGACGATGGGATTTTGCTTTTTATTTTTCATGTATATTTTGCGGTTTTCATATTTAGTGTTTCAAAAACGGGAAAAGAGTTCAAGACGATTTTGAATTACTTGTACAATGAGGCCTCTACCTTTGGGAACGGCAAGTTGAAAACATTTATTTGTAATACCTTTTCTTACCTAAACGAATAAATACAACATTTATATGCATTTATGTACTTTTTGAACATTTAACAATATTATTGAGATTCTGATTTATTTTTAACATCTATTTCTGATCTTAAAGGTGGTGATGATAGTGGTTCCAATACCAAGGATTCTATATTTATGAAATTAGAAGCTTTGATAACACTATTCCTTGTCCCAAATTGTAATCTCTCTGTTGCCCCGGGATTTGCATATTTTGTACTTGTATTGGAAAACCAGCTAATTAATAGTTTTTCCTTGCCTTGGACAATACCATTTGGAATACGAGTCTCACAAATCATCGTCCTCTGCTCTTCTTTGTATTTGGGTAGCATAGTGTTCATGTACATCTTGATTGTTTTGCTTCGGGTATTCCATTGGATGCACCAAATAAGGTAACTCTTACTATCACAAGATAAATCCTCTGAAATTATTACTATGACAAATATGGTCCATTAATTAGTATCTCTCTGTTAAATTCACTCAAATAACAATACAAGGATTCAACTAATTTATATTTTATAGATTGCGAAAATATGATTTTAAATATCAGGTTTCCATGTACAATAACGCCCGATTACTCCATATTTTATTTCATGATAGTATTCATCCTGTGTTACTTTCTGCTGTTACCCTTACTATGTATTTGTTTACCGTGCTCTCTTGCTTTGGTTCAATCAGATTCTACAACCGCCTCGATTTTATGGCATTTATTATTCTCCCAATGTTAAGTTTTATGGCAATTTGTGTTATCGTACTTTATTTAATGTTCTGTGTGTCAGTTTGGAAATATTCTTCAATTTCATTAAGAGTCATTCAAAATTCTGCAACTAAGAAGACCGGTGGTGCTAAACTAGTTAACAAAAAAGTTTATCTATCACTGAAACCATTTGGCTTCAAAATAGCTCCCATTAGGAATGTAAAACCTGATAGAATTTTGGAATTCTATGGAGAAATTCTTTCACGTATTACTACACTTCTTATTGTGTTTAAATGACCTCACATATCTGCACGACTTTCCATTTGATCTGTTACTTTTATATTTTGCAACGTGTACTTTATAATTCCATTATTTTATAGCTGATTTAAATTAATTTTTCAGTCTTTTTCTTTAAATGTTTGTGCAATGTTCATTAAAATATACCAAGAAGGATAGCATATCACCCAAAATATTTTTTTAATTCTACAGATGCCATTTTTTACGACGTGTATTTTATTGTTTTTAATAATACAAATCTGCACCGTAATCCTAAAATAATCCATTCCATTACAT
The DNA here is from genome assembly GCA_020352615.2 of Yoshiicerus persimilis. NCBI lineage: Eukaryota > Metazoa > Arthropoda > Collembola > Entomobryomorpha > Tomoceridae > Yoshiicerus > Yoshiicerus persimilis. The sequence continues at coordinate 101,966,695 of CM036940.2, forward strand.
GAATACAGTTTGAAGTGCTGCAACTTCTTATCTTTCAAGGAAATATGGAGTCAAGTTTCATCTCATAAAAAAGTAAAATAGTAACCAGGAGGCCGATTTGGAAATTAAGCTTTGAAAAATTCATTCCTCGAAGGCAAATGGGAGAAAATACATAATTCATTGACTTATATTTGATTTTACTTTTCAAAAACCAATAGAACATAATGGAAATAAAATACTTACTAAATAAATCAGATATACTAAAATGGTGTTAATGATGAATTATTGTTACGAAGACAAAATGTTTTATTACACCACGAAATGTACGACAAATATGAGAAACTCCATGAATATTCATGATTTAAATTGCCATCTACTCTTACCTACAATGCTTAAGAAAATTCCGGCGTGATTGATATTTCTCAGCATACAATGGTTTTGGAGGAAATAGTGAACATTGGAATCGTGATTCCATATTATTATATATTATGTATAGGATATATGTGGTATAAATAGAGTTTAACTGCGGGAAAATGAATTCATTATTGTTTAAGATTGATTTTACAGTTATAAAGTAACAGATGTACTTTTTTACAAACAAATCCATAGACTAATATCAAAATGTTTCACATTCTTTTAACAACAAATTCAAATTGTTGGTACTCCTCAACAAATAATGATAATGAATGACAACAAATAATAAGTTTTTACATTTAAATACTTTACGCATGTTAAAGAAACGTCTGTTTTTCTTTTTAGAAGGAGTATTAATAGTTTGTAATGAATTATCTGATTGAACGAAAACATTTGTCAGTGAATTATTGGCACTAAAATATATTGAAGAAGTATTACTCACATTGTGGTATTCACTAATGGCAATTTCCTATTTTTCATTTTGCGTAGGTTGATTTTCTTTTGCTGAGGAGGTCAATTTTCTCTTTTTTGAATAATTTGTTTTTGATTGGTAATTCCTTTTTTGTCGTCGCTTTGGTCTATTAAGAAGTCCCTCGCTCCCAGAAACTGAGTTCGCTACTCCAGACGTAGTTTGAATTTGTGATGCTCTTTCTTGTAGTTTTTTCATTATGTCCGCATATGATGATTGAGCAGAAGCAGCTGTAAATACTTCATTTCCTTTGCTAATTCTATCTTCAATTCGTTTGGCATAAAAGTTGAAAGGCACACACGGTGGTTTATCTTTATTTTGTCTCCACTTTGGTATTAAATGTTGAACTTTACTAGCTTTAAGTGACCAGTCAAAAGTTTTGATGTTAAAAGCAGTCATGAATTCAGCTTTTGCTTTCACGTGGTACAAAGAAAATAAATGCCAAAAAATGTCATCAAAGAATTCTGAATCCACTTTCTCCTTCAGTTCACTATAAATTATTTTCATATTCCTGAGGATCAAGAGTTCTGAAACGAAAAAAGAATCTTTCCCATATTGATTTTGAATTAAATCTGCCATTGCCTTCTTGATGTTAGTAATTTCGAGTAAAGTTTTATGTGGAAGCAATTGAAAGCATGGTACAGAAAAGTTAATTTTCGGGTTGCACAGTTGAACTCCATTTGTAGTAGCATCTCTGACGTTGTTCTGAAAATATCTAGTTTGATATTCTGACATGAAGTTTTTGATTAGACTTATCGAAATTTTAGGTTTTAAGGAGACAGTGCATTCAACTTTTAAGAAATCTTCAATACTAGAACTATCGGGGATTATTGGAAGCATTTTCATCTCTAAGAGGGCATCAACGTATTCTTTTATGATCAAATCAGTATGGTAATCTTCCAAAAATAAGAAAATTGAAAGTTTACGTGTGGGATCCAAAACTTCAATTGCGCATTCCATTTCTGTTATTTCTTTATGGCGCTTTTGGTCTTTCAACTGGGAAACTTCAGGTTTCTTTTTATTTGCAGAAATGAATTTGCGAGAAGGAATCTCCTTTGGCTGAGCTGACGGTAAGGGAAAGTCATCATTTTCAGAATCGTCCTCCATACGTTGACCGTTTTCTTCAAACATAATTATGGATTGGGACATGAGAAAAACCGAGATCCAAAGTGGATAGCACTGAGACAGACGACAGTAGTACTTGAAATGCAGATTCAAATAGTTTTGATGAATGCAATGAAGAATGAATCTAGTAATGTCTTCTCAAATCAGAAAAACTCTAGTCAACCAAGTTCCAAATGCTCAATCCCGTGAATTTATTAATAGCAATGCATTTCGGGAGTCATCATCGGGCTAAATATAATTATAATTTGGGAAAAAAGCTTACATTAGAACATGAAAACAGTTATTATATTACAAAATGGAAAAGTTGTTAAGTTTAAGTACACTAAAATATAGAATATTATATTTTGAATTATGCCATTAGTAAATTACCTTATTTGTAAGTTATAGGGAGTACCATTTAGAAATTTGCTTATATTTGAGATTACAGTTTTGTAATCTTATGTGTTACATAATGTGATTTGAAAAATTTGATTTGAAAAAGCCAATTATAAAAACTCTTAGAGATGAAAATGCTTCCAATAATCCCCGATAGTTCTAGTATTGAAGATTTCTTAAAAGTTGAATGCACTGTCTCCTTAAAACCTGAAATTTCGATAAGTCTAATCAAAAACTTCATGTCAGAATATCAAACTAGATATTTTCAGAACAACGTCAGAGATGCTACTACAAATGGAGTTCAACTTTGCAACCCGAAAATTAACTTTTCTGTACCATGCTTTCAATTGCTTCCACATAAAACTTTACTCGAAATTACTAACATCAAGAAGGCAATGGCAGATTTAATTCAAAATCAATATGGGAAAGATTCTTTTTTCGTTTCAGAACTCTTGATCCTCAGGAATATGAAAATAATTTATAGTGAACTGAAGGAGAAAGTGGATTCAGAATTCTTTGATGACATTTTTTGGCATTTATTTTCTTTGTACCACGTGAAAGCAAAAGCTGAATTCATGACTGCTTTTAACATCAAAACTTTTGACTGGTCACTTAAAGTTAGTAAAGTTCAACATTTAATACCAAAGTGGAGACAAAATAAAGATAAACCACCGTGTGTGCCTTTCAACTTTTATGCCAAGCGAATTGAAGATAGAATTAGCAAAGGAAATGAAGTATTTACAGCTGCTTCTGCTCAATCATCATATGCGGACATAATGAAAAAACTACAAGAAAGAGCATCACAAATTCAAACTACGTCTGGAGTAGCGAACTCAGTTTCTGGGAGCGAGGGACTTCTTAATAGACCAAAGCGACGACAAAAAAGGAATTACCAATCAAAAACAAATTATTCAAAAAAGAGAAAATTGACCTCCTCAGCAAAAGAAAATCAACCTACGCAAAATGAAAAATAGGAAATTGCCATTAGTGAATACCACAATGTGAGTAATACTTCTTCAATATATTTTAGTGCCAATAATTCACTGACAAATGTTTTCGTTCAATCAGATAATTCATTACAAACTATTAATACTCCTTCTAAAAAGAAAAACAGACGTTTCTTTAACATGCGTAAAGTATTTAAATGTAAAAACTTAACCGATAGAAACTACAACAAGCTATATAAACTTTTTCAAACTGTAAAACATTCTCAAGATAATATTTACAATTTAAGCGAACAAAAAATTCCGACTGAATACAGAGCTCTTTTAAATTTAGGTCTTAATTTCAGCATGCCTACTTATCCAAAAATTGAACAAACTGTGGAATCGTTCAGAGAAGGCATTAGAAAGGTTGCCTGGAATGTTTTCTTCAAATCTAAAGATACTGATAGAAATTACATTGATAATTATGAAAGTTGGCTAATAGAATGTAAGAAACATAATCGGAGAATTGATAATATTATTCCTTCTAATTGTGAAGACGAAGACTTAATTTTTCCAAATAAGGACATGTACGATGGTTTTTACAGTGTGATTAAGAAAAATTGTACTATGCCTAAATTTTTACCCATGTCATTTGTGCACAATTTTAAATCTTTTTGTCGTATGAATAATCTTGTGATTAAGGAAGCCGACAAAAAAGCAGGGATTTGTATTATGGATAGTACTCAATACGAAATGGAAATATTTCGTCAATTAGATGATCTTGATAACTTTTTCCCTTCAACTAAAGCACACTATGATTATGCTGTACTGTCCTTTATGGATAAAATCAAAATATTAGATAAAAGTCTCCCCACGGGAATAAAATTAACACATTTAATTCCAGCTAACCATCATCCTGCAAAGTTTTACATCTTACCTAAAATGCACAAACCGTATGTAATCTTTCCTAAGGGCCGTCCCATTAGCAGTACTTTACTTACAATAAATCGTAATGTCAGTAAACTTGTCGATCTTTTCCTACAGCCCATTATGAACTATATCCCTGATATTGTATTAGATTCAACACATCTACTTATTTTACTGAATAACTTAGTTTTAAATTCTAATCGCAAATATAAATTAATAACTATAGATATTGTATCATTGTACACAAACCTGCGTCTTTCGTCATGCAAAAGGCATTGTACCCATATGTATGATAACTATAAAAATGATGTTACATTACCTTTCGAAATGACAAAGACCCAATTTAATGTACTACTTGATTTATGTTTAGACTACAGTTATATAGAATTTAATAATCAATATTATTTTCAACATAAAGGAATTCAGATGGGTGGAGCTGCATCAGTATCAATAAGTAATATTACATGTTACTTTGAATTAAAATCTATATTCGAAAATGTAAATGAATTTGTTTTCCACAAAAGGTACATCGATGACATATTTATAATTATGGATGTCACAGATATTGATAACGTAGAAAGCTGGCTTGATATAAAATTCAAACATCCGTTTCTGGATTTCACTAAAGAAATGAGTGATCATTGTATCCCTTTCCTAGATTTAGAAATAATGCTAAGTAAGAAAAATGAAATCTCTACAAAACTATTTCGTAAACCTATGTCTAAAGCGCAGCCGCTACATTATTTATCTAATCATAGAAAGTGTCTTTTAAATTCAATACCCTATGCTCAAGGACTAAGAGTTATTAGATCTTATACAAATAATCTAGATATGCAAACGGATTTAAATTTTGTGATGCAGAATTTCAGACTACGTATGTATCCAGAAAAATTATTAAGTGATGTAATGGATAAACTTTCTTTGGTAGATCGCAATACTTTACTACGACCTAAAAAACCATTATTACTTAATAATCTACTAATACATAACCCTGAAATTCTGTCGAAACTGTCAATTGTTTATTTTGATGAATGTAAATCTGAAAAAGTCTCCAATAATACAGTCTATGTAGTTTTGCCTTTCTACAATTCTGTTAATAATTATAGCAAATCCGTAATTTCTTTTGTAAAAACAGAATTATTAAACTGTAAAAAAGAGGAATACAAGAATATATGTGAATCTCTTAACATTGTTGTAAGTTTTAAAAAAGTAAATTGTCTTTCACTTTTTACTAAATAATAGCAATACAGTATTAATGTAATATTAATGTAGGAACTGCATTGACAACATTATCTAATACTAATGCTACTAAATACTGTACGGCATGTTTCTCAGAACTTTCTGAGTGTGGCGCAAAATCCATCATTCGTTAAAAAGGAAGGCGCTGTGCTTTCTTCCAAATTTGTAATTAATTAACAAACTTGTTATAATTGGCTTTTTCAAATCAAATTTTTCAAATCACATTATGTAACACATAAGATTACAAAACTGTAATCTCAAATATAAGCAAATTTCTAAATGGTACTCCCTATAACTTACAAATAAGGTAATTTACTAATGGCATAATTCAAAATATAATAGTATTCTATATTTTAGTGTACTTAAACTTAACAACTTTTCCATTTTGTAATATAATAACTGTTTTCATGTTCTAATGTAAGCTTTTTTCCCAAATTATAATTATATTTAGCCCGATGATGACTCCCGAAATGCATTGCTATTAATAAATTCACGGGATTGAGCATTTGGAACTTGGTTGACTAGAGTTTTTCTGATTTGAGAAGACATTACTAGATTCATTCTTCATTGCATTCATCAAAACTATTTGAATCTGCATTTCAAATTTTATGTACGATACCTAAGAAACGCTTAAAGTATCAAGTAACGTAAATTATTATTTTATATATGTCATTTAGAACGTACCTCGTTGTTTTCCGCTATCAGGATGCAATATATGTGCGAACATTATACGCCCATTTAGGGCATTGATGCCAAAAGCCTCTTTGACTAACTTCAAATCGTTGATGATTATTGTCCTTCGGAATCGATGTTTGAAAAATAATATTCAAAAAACAAATAACAATGAACCTAACTTAGTATAGATAATAATTGTAGTTCTTTAGCTTTGATTAATTTTAATAATTTAAACATTATATTGCTTGGATTTTAGATATTTTTAAAATTTTAAAATAATACGGCCGACTTCCGAAGTGGATTCCAATTATGTCTCCGTAAGTCTCCCCCATTTAACTGCAGTTTTGTATGGCTCTTCTCCAAATTGGAGTAAATTTCCCACCAATGGCCAATTAAAGGGTCCTATATTTCAGACATTATTAATATTACAAATTTATCTTTCAAATGCAAATACTTAATTAAGAATAATCTTAATTATACAATTTATACCAGGTGGAAAATTTTTGGGTTTTCTGTTGAAATGTCTCAACAGTATCCCTAAAAGCACAATAAATAACAAAAATTCTACAACCATGGTGAATTTAAAGGTGTGCAATTCCAAAACCACAGACAAACTGAAACCTAACTTTCAAATGAAGAATTATTTATACACTACAGAAAAATGTTGGTATTCTCAAGGACAGCCAGCAGTGGTTAAATTTACGTACAATCGGCCATCACAATGGCAGATAAAAAAGACTCAACGACCTTCTGCAGCAAAGAGTTTAAGCCATTATCAACTCATCCACTATGCAAATCAAAACTGACATCAGGGAACAGCATAGTTTAATCCAAAAATAGTCTATCCTATTTAGCAATGACAGTAATATCAGTAGAAATGAAATTAAACGCAAATTCCACAACTTTATTACATGAAGATTTTTTTGCACTTTGATTACTACACAACAGACAATGAGAAATCGTGGAAATATCTTTTAAATATATAAATAATCTGACTCAAAGTTTCTCAACGATGTTTGTAAGATAACACGTGCACACTCTCTAGCAGACAAACAGGCGGATATTGCTCTTAAATAAAGTAGCTTCTCGCTGTTGAATTATGAAGCATACTAATTTCTTCAACAATCCCATTCTTTAAGCGAATAAACAACTAAAGCAAATAAAAGGTTGTTACAAATGGAAATCTAGTGTCTTGCTTGTTCATCTTTAATTTATTCCCTACAGGAACTCAAGGGCACCGGGTACACTGACAAATCTACTTGCCTGAGTTTCTATATTATACTTCATGTAATTATAGTTGACACCACCCAAAAATATACTACATCTATCATAGGGTACAATACATTATGGTATATAATAATACAATAATAAATTATGTAAATTTATTGTTGTGTATATTGATTGGATTAAAATTCAACATTTTGGGCTATTTAAATGCAATTAACAGCGTCGCAATATTTGAAAGCAATACTCCATAGAATTCTAAAATTTTATCATGCTTAATATTCCTAATGGGAGATATTCTGATACCAAATGGTTTAAGGGATCTATAAACCTTTTGACTCAATAATTTCTCCTTGTCTGTTCTGCTGATTGCAGTATTAAGAATTGATCTCAGTGAATTAGAAGTACGTTTCCATATTGATGCACAGCAGATTAAATACATTGATATAACGCAAAATCCTGCGATGCCTAAGATTGAGATTGTAGCAAACTCCATGACGTCGAGACGGTCGCAGAATCTGATGGAACCAAAAATGCACATTACGGTGACTAAATACATAACACAGGTAAAAACAGGAAATTGCACAGGATGAACAGACTCTTGGAATGAAATTGTCAATATCCTCATTTTGTTGTACGCACCAGTTTGATACTCATAGTCGTATTTTCGGCATCTGTAATACAAAAAATTGATTGCACTTGCTATTAAATTATTCGTATTTGCATATTTTGTACTGGAGTCTATTAAAAGTAAATTATGAAAATATTTGCAATATTTTGCTATTTGATATAATATATTTAAGTAAATATTTTGGCTATTAGATTATATTTGACAAGATTTTGTATACGCGGAAATGGATTTTTACAATAAATGGCTTGTCTTAGCGAGAAAAAATAATTTCAAGTAATTGAAAGTTTGGTGTTTATTTGTAAAAATTATTAAGTGATTTTAAGATTCTATCATTTTTAAAGTCAGGGTATCAAAATTATCACGGCAAAATATCTGCGGCAAATATAATCTGTATGTTTCTTGCTAGTTACCTTAATTGGTATTCCCAATAAAATACTCGAAGAAAAACAACCAGAAGGTATGTGAATAATACAATTCCCCAATACAGAGAACTTGAAAGTACAGCTACTTGTGAGATGCATAACCCAAATTGCATGCTCCAATGCAATGAAGAATTGTTAAGCACGTAATTGTTTTGAAAAGCAAGAGTAAAATATATAATTCCTGGTGCAGATGACAGATAACAATATGGAATGAATAACTTGGCCGTTAAAATTTCCAATTTGATGTAGATAGACTCCCTGGTGTTGAATCCTTCACCATGAGCACCTTTAAAATTACATACAGAAATATTTACTCTTTGAATAGAAATAGTTGACATCTGTACAAATTCAGGTAGTTCCGGAATGTCATAATATTTGTAATACAAAACAATAATTCAAACTTGCCTTTTGCGAAGAAAATTGTTTCTTTGTTCAAGTAATTCAAAATCTTCTGGATATCTTTTCCTCGTGTTGAGATGCTAAATATGTTCGCCCCACAGAGTATATGACTTATGAAAATCATAAATCCCATCGTCAATGAAGAAACGTCGAACTTATTTGCATCATTTACCTGAATGGATTGTAGAAGTAGAAATGCTGTCTGGATACAAAATACGACGTTCAAGATGCCTAGCACTTTTAAACGAAAATGTGATTTGGACATTACGAATTGTAGTTTGACGCGGTCCCAGAAAAACGGAGAACCGAACAAGGAAGATGCAATATTGACGTAATTGCCAAACCAGTGAAAATGGTTGAATTTTATTTTAGAAATAATTTTATATGCAAGGTTTTGTAATGACAGCTCCTTGGTAAATATTCTGAAAAATGTTGCCAACATTTTTGGTTTGAATTTTTTGTATGACTTTAGACTCGCTTATAAAGCTGACAAAATACGGAAAAATAATAATTAGTGCACAACACTAAACTTATTTTCTTGCTACGTAGAGACGAAATGACATGTCCGAATAAAAAATGATTTTTCTTTAGTTTCTAAGCTTTACGAGATACATTATCCTTTAATATGTCAATCAATTAATCGATATGGGTCTTATTTGCTCATCCAAAATACCAAATGTGTGTTTAAACAGCTGCATTTATATTACTTCTACTAAATTTAGATTTTTGGCTGAATTTGACTGTGTCGTGAAATGAGTGAATACTGTACTACTTTACAAAGCCGTAACATTCTCAGTAATGAAAATACGGTTGGTAGAGATAAGTTTAAGTGGTTTAGTGAAAGTCAGTACTTCATTTATTTATTTATTTAGCGATATCACGTATTTTACATGTTTGCGTCACACAGGTCTTAGTAGTTTCAAATTATTAATGTCATTTGGTTGAGTAATCCCTAAATTTCCTATTCAGGAACATTAAGGCACTAAAATCCCATCACTATAATTATAAATAATTTACAAACATGAAAAATTTATCCTAATAAATTTCTTTGATAGAAATAGAAATAGAATAAAAACAATTTCGAGTTACATATATAGTGAAAGTTGTCAGCCTTTACGACTTTAGAAGATCCATAATATTAATGATCACAAATAGTTAGTTATTATTCACTAAATCGATAGCTAATACATGTGTAATGACCTATCGGGTCAAATATGCTCTATGCCAGTTCAAATGAATGGTAAAGAGTGTTTCTCGCCGGTTCTATTACCGTTTCAATGTTCGATTATGCCAAATAGTATGAATTAAGTAATATTATAAGAGTAAGAATAAATATGTTACGATAATGATACTCTTAGTGATGCCGAAATGTGCAATGAATCCGAGGTAAGTCCAGTTTAGTGATAATAGAATAATTAAGTAATTCGGATTTACTACACACAGTTTGATTACTGAAAGAATAAGTACAAATAGTAACAAAGTAACAATGCAACAATGGTGATCACACCAGAGTGAAGTTAAGAGTAGCAATCGGTCCAAGAGCTAGCAAACGACTGAAGCGTCGAAGGTCGTCCTTCCTAGTCTGTAAGGTCAGTCAGTGATGAGGTGGAGCGTTGGAGCTGTGGGTGATATTTGCATATATCACATCCTCCCCCCCTTTGAACTCCCCCCTCTCTGAAGTAGGTCAGGTGTCAAACGATGGTAAGTTGTGATCCTTGGTGTAAATAACCCTTATTTTGATAGGCATGAGAATATTCTTTTAGTTCTCCGCTTCCTTCTAGTGTACAGACGTTAGAGATTTATTCGGGTAGTTGGTATGTCCAGTCCAATCTCGGTTGTCCTTTCTCCTTACGTAGGCTTTGTCCTTTGGGGATGATGTTGCCGGGTGATCCGGTAACTACTGTTGAGGATTAGGAGCATTTTCCCAATCGAGTTGCTGCTGTGGTTAGCGATAGTCATTGTCTTTGTATGGTTTTCTTACGAGGTACCATTAACATTATGGGATTGGGGTACCATGACGTTCAATCATTCTATTGTACTATAGTGTTAATTATCAGAGTGTAGTTAACAGCTATTATGTGCGATTTTTGACACTTAAGGCGTTTCCAAATTACATATACTATAACTTAACCTATGGTAGTACATACAAACTAACAGTAAGATCTATTAGGTAATACTAACACTTATACTAATACATGCGAAATAATACTAATACAACCTATTTAATTTTGAATTTGAAAGAATTTTGAATATTGCCCTGGAACGTGTAGGTGATACTTGTCCTGATATAATTTGAATTGAACGGGCGTAATTTTCCGAATTTCTTGGAAGAATAATGAGAGATTGCGGTGCCGATGAGTTAATTTTTGAAGATTCTGAATTTTGAAGTGCAATTTGGTAGAATATTTTGGACGTTGATGAAACGGTTTGATGTCCAGAGACATGTATTTTGCCAATGAAGTTTTGATATTGAAATCGTAGATATTACAAGTCACAGGTCTTATTTGCGGTTTTATGGTGTGGCGATCTTGTGCAGTAAATTTTTGTTTTCCCCATAAGTTAAATGACTCTGGCATGACGATGTTTCTGTTGACAACCCTTATCTTGATAGTGAATTGAATTTTAGAGATTATGGGTGACGGACCCATAAATTTAATCTTCGACGTATAATTTCCAGTAGGTGCAACATCTAAGATGCTCATCAATAGTGATCTCAGCTGCTGCCAATCTCCACGAAGCCGAGTATACTTTGTAACTTTTTCGTTTTCGTTTTGCCAACTCGTTTTTGACGTAATCTGTTTGGTCAGAAGGATTTGTTAAGCATTGGAGCAGGTGCCAACTGTGAATTGTACTTGGCACCTTTGTATTTGGAATGAATGTATTGTGTAGTGCCACTTTAGAATGTAATTTGGCACCTATGAAATGGTATGATTTGAATGTAATGTATGTATTGATATACTTATGTAATGTAACATTTGAGTCATGCGCACAGACGACCCACGAGGAGTGATTTGTATTTTGCCGCAGTGATGGAGAAGCCAAGTCAACTCCAACCGTAATTTTATATTCAGTTCAGTTCAGAAGTAGCTTCCGTAGAGTTGTACGTGCACTTGGCTCACTCAAATATTGTAGGATAATTATCTTTAAGTTTAATAAAGTAATTAACTAGTATTTGTTTTATTTTTGTGTCAATTCATTATAATTGGTCACACATTGATCTAGATTTGGATAGGTCAGAAAGAGTTAGATAAATCAAAGAAATCGATCTAGTCTGTCAGTTATCAGTTAGGTCAGTGATTAGGTGTTCGATCCGAGTCACAGAGGATCAGGATTCCTAGACCCTATTCGGTTTATTTTTCTGTACTTAATTTGGCTGGTTTCTGTGATGCATCGGAAAAGGCCTATGCGGCTGTAGTGTATTTAATGTCCATTGGAACTGATAATGAAAATGAAATGAGATTGATGACAGCTAAAATAAAGGTTGCATCTAAAACTGTGACTTTACCGAGATTGGAATTGTGTGGAGCAGTGTTATTAGCAAAACTACTACACAGTGTGGAAAAATCATTGAGTTTACGGTTTGAAAAGATTAAAGCATGGACTGATTCGAAGATTGTTTTGGGATGGTTGAATGCAGAACCCAACTCATGGAAAACTTTTGTGGCTAATAGAGTTTCGAAGATTCAGGAGTTGCTGCCCATGGAACATTGGAATCATGTCAAAGGAACGGAGAATCCAGCGGACTGTGCATCGCGTGGAATATCTCCAACGGAACTGAAAGAGCATGACTTGTGGTGGAACGGACCATCATGGCTCGCGTCAGAAATTCAAGGAGAATTTGCTGAAAACCCAGAGGATGAGGACGAATTGGAGAGGAATTCAATCTCGAGTGAAATGGCAAGAACCGTTCATTTGGGAAAGAAAATAGTGAGTAAAAGATTATCGTTTCCTCTATCCAGATGGTCGAGTTTTGAAAAGGCGCAACGTATCATTTGTTATGTGATACGGTTTGCAAAGAAAGAAAGAAAAGATTTGATGAGACCCTTTGCCTTGGATGAAATGAAACAAGCAGAGAAGTTAATCATTCAACAAGTGCAAAGACAAGTGTTTCGTGAAGAAATAAAACAAACGAAGACTAGGAAATTCTCCAAGGGGAGCTTAGCAAATAAATTTGATTTGTTCATGGACGAAAACGGATATTTGAGGTGTGGTGGAGGAAGACTAAAGAATAATAAGGATGATTGGAGTGAAGATAGAAAACGTCCTATCTTACTACCAAAGAAACACCACATTACAACGTTGATTGTGAGAAAATACCATAAGGATTTGCATCATGCTGGAGCACAACTTCTGCTTTACAACTTGCAAGAGAAGTTTTGGATTCCATGTGGAAAAGAAATAGTGAGAATGGTGATTAGGAAGTGTGTCACCTGTGCCAAGGTGAAAGCAGAGCTGGCTCAGCAGATGATGGGACAATTACCAGAGGCGAGAGTGAACCCCTCAAGACCTTTCAGTAATTGTGGAGTGGATTATGCTGGTCCATTCACTATGAGAAACTGTAAAGGGAGAAATCCCATGAAATATAAAGGATATATAATTGTTTTTATATGTTTTGCGACTAGGGCCATACACTTGGAATCGGCCACCGATATGTCAACTGAAACGTTTCTGCAAGCGTTCAAGAGATTTGCTGGGACCAGAGGAGTACCATCTGATGTCTACAGCGACAATGGAACCAATTTCGTTGGTGCAGACAACGAACTGAAGGAATACATTCGACTGTTGGAAGTACAGAACCAGTCGAGCATAGTGAAATATGCAGTGGAATCTGGAATTACCTGGCACTTTAATCCGCAAAGTGGACCGCATTTTGGAGGACTTTGGGAGGCTGAAATTAAGTCCATGAAGTTCCATTTGAAGAGAATCGTGGGACTTAAAATCCTCAACTTTGAAGAAATGATGACTTTTCTCAAGCAGATCGAAGCCTGCTTGAATTCGAGACCTTTAACGGAATTGTCTGCGGATCCGACTGATATGCAGCCGCTAACTCCTGGACATTTCTTAATTGGAACCCCGCTTACTGCAGTTCCAGAACCTGACTTGACGCACTTGGAGGAGAATCGTCTTTCAAGATGGCAAATGGTGCAGCAGATGTTTCAACACTTCTGGAAACGATGGAGTGCAGAGCATCTTACCCGATTGAGACAACGGCCGAAATGGTTTTCGGAGAAACAAGATTTATGTGTTGGAGATCTTGTACTGATTAAGGACGATGATGTACCACCACTGAAGTGGAGAACTGGAAGAATCAAAGAGGTTTTTGCAGGAACAGATGAAAAGGTTCGCGTTGTCAAACTGAACGTGTTTGCTCCAACGAAGAACAATCAATTTGGATTAAAGGAAGTGACTCGACCCATAGTTAAGTTGTGTGCTCTTCCAGTGGATAATAATAAGTAGTTTGATTTAGTTTTATGAATATGTTAAATAAATAAACCTAAATTGTAATGAATATGTTGAATTTAATTGATGAAATTTAGATATGATCTTGTTAATCAAATGTATGATATGAATGTTTGTTTGATTGATGTTTATGTGACGTGTATGTTCACACCCTCATTGGTTTGTTTGTATTTGTTGAAATAGTGTATTTCAAGAGGGGTGGATGTTTGGTCAGAAGGATTTGTTAAGCATTGGAGCAGGTGCCAACTGTGAATTGTACTTGGCACCTTTGTATTTGGAATGAATGTATTGTGTGGTGCCACTTTAGAATGTAATTTGGCACCTATGAAATGGTATGATTTGAATGTAATGTATGTATTGATATACTTATATAATGTAACATTTGAGTCATGCGCACAGACGACCCACGAGGAGTGATTTGTATTTTGCCGCAGTGATGGAGAAGCCAAGTCAACTCCAACCGTAATTTTATATTCAGTTCAGTTCAGAAGTAGCTTCCGTAGAGTTGTACGTGCACTTGGCTCACTCAAATATTGTAGGATAATTATCTTTAAGTTTAATAAAGTAATTAACTAGTATTTGTTTTATTTTTGTGTCAATTCATTATAATTGGTCACACATTGATCTAGATTTGGATAGGTCAGAAAGAGTTAGATAAATCAAAGAAATCGATCTAGTCTGTCAGTTATCAGTTAGGTCAGTGATTAGGTGTTCGATCCGAGTCACAGAGAACAGCATAAACACTATCAGTGTAAAATTCCACAACAAGCCTGTGACACCACCCGCACATAATCCAACTTATATTTCTTCCTGCATTCTTCTTTTGAACATATTGAGGAACGTTATGGAACTGATACACTTCCTCCTCTTGATATAATAGTACTAATCTCTTTTCAATTCTACTATTGATATCCTTTTCCTTATTCTTTCTACTGAAGTTCTCGTTCCGCTCCGACGAATACAAGTTTTTCTTCACATTGCTACTTTTCCTTGTGTTCCCGCGTGCACTCGGTTCTCGAACACTTTTTATTTCAATGGGTTTTGGAATCGCTCCGCTTACCCTACTAACATCCGTAGACTTAGCTACTTTTCTGGATGAAGCCTTCTGTAGCCTTTCTTCAACTTCAGGGATGGAAGTCACCTCCAATCCCCAGTTAGCATCTGTAGACTTTTCTACTATTTGCGATGCCATAATCTTCTTCACCTCATCATCTCTTCTGAATGTGACCGCTATGCGCATTAGCGTCACTTCTTGTCTCCTCAGTTTTTCCCTGGCAGATCACGCTGGGGACTGTGGTGACAGAACTTTCTTCTTCATTTCCATGATAACATTTTGAGTGTAGATCCATGATGTAGTTTAATACCATGTCCTTATGACAATGCAACCAGACAATTGTAGCTACTGAATTGCTGTTGACTGCTGTAAAAGTGTTTTTCTTCTTTTGACCGTTTTTCTGTCCCATCATTTTCATTGAATGTAGATCTTCAACCATGTATCCATAACCAGGAACAGAGTTGACTTTTGAATCCTTTCCAACTGAATTGGAGTTTTCACCTGTAGGTTTTACAGGAGCTCGTGACAACGCGTCCGCCATCACTTTGTCCTTTCCAGTGTAGTGTCTTCTGTTGTCTAAATATGGTTGTGAATCGTTTGAATGCAATCGTAACTGTGAAGTTCTGTGTTCATCCCAGTGTAGATATTCCAACGGTTTATTGTCCGTGGTGGCATCAAAATGTTTTCCGTGAAAGTACTTAAAAGGGGTGAAATTTTCTGAAGTTATCGCTGGGCCTTGTTTCTCCCACGGTGGTGAGTGAAATTTAATGTATCGAAGTAGTTTAGTCTGAAAATGTACGATATGGTCGTTTTTCGTAAAGTACTGTGGTAGTACTATCTCCAATACGGAATTTGAAGTATAGCGAAGAATAAGTAAAATTACATGGAGTCCGTTTTGTTCCATTCGTGTGGCCGTAGTTATATTGGAATAGTTGTAAAGAATTGATAAGCCCAATTGTGAATTAAGACGTAAAAGGGTTGTGGTTAAAGTTTCAATTTCAAATTTCGTAGTAACTGATAATTGATGATTTGATGAGGCGTTGATTGAGGGAAGACAGAGATTAGGAACGTATTCCGCCTCCCCTGTTAGGAGTTTAAATTATCGTTTTCTTCGTATTGACAATTTGGATCATTGACCCAACTGTAGTCGTCGTTGCCATCTTGAAGTGCCATTGCTCTGTTAGTCTTCGTTGAACACTGACGAGCGTAACGTCCAAAGCCTCCACAACAGTAGCATGTTGGATAGTTTTCGTTCGATGTTTCATAATGAGTAGGGTATTGCCCATTGTTGGCATCCTGTTGACCACTATGACCACTCTGCTTTCCCGGTTGTGGTTGTCCGTTTCGATCTTGGCGATCAGAACCTTGACCATTTCGATTTCGGTTGCCATAGCCACTTTGCAAATTAGGTTGACGTTGTCCTTGATTGGAGTAGTGAGCAGTGTAACCATTGCCTGAGTTATTCCATGAAGTGTCTGTATCCTTATAATGTTCGTCGTAGTATTCGTTATGGTATTTTGTATTATGCGCAGTATAGGGTTTGCTGGGGTCTTTGACTCCGTTAGCATGAGAATGCGGGTTTCCTTCCTTAGCATCTCCTCCCTTAAGGTTGTCGACAACCATCTTGGCTTGGAGTATCAAAGCGTCTACCGTAGTTGGTATAGAAGCTCCCATTGAAAGCCTTATGTTGTGTAGAATTCCTTGTCGACATCTCATTACAAGATCCTGTTCGGGTTCATTAGCGTAGACCAGTTTTGATAGTCTGACAATATCCCAGATATACTGTTCAATGTCTTCTTCGTCTCTTTGTTTTCTGGATGCAAGGTAATTGGATCTGCTCATTTTGTCGAGCCATGTATCATACTTCGCATCAAAGGCGGTTTTAAACATATCCCAAGTCCAGTTGGGTCTTCTATAATGTTGTAGCCAGGTCTTATGGTCTTTGTGCAGTATTGTTTGTAGCATATCCAGCCATTGTACTTGCTGATAATCCTGACTTGTAAGGTATGTTTCCACTTCATGCAAATATCCTAAGGCGGTCATCTACTTTGGATTATACTTTGGTATAGGTATATTCTTGTTTACCTGGAATACTTGGTTCACCGGCTGTGGCCTTTGTTGCCGTCTCATGTATTCCAATATTTCAGCCTGTTGCTCTGGACGTAAGTTGAATCGGAGTTCTGCCGGCAATTCTTGCGGACCCCCGTTCGCTTGTGCGTCCCCGTTCATTTGAGCGTCTTCGTTATCTCTCAAATTCAAATTTTCGTTTATCCTCCCTTGCGAGTTGTTTGCTGCTCTCCCTGGACCTCTACTCCTACCTCTACCTCTGGCTCTCCCACTTGCTATTGCTAATGCTGGTCCCCGCTCCGTGATTCTTGGCGCTCTTGCTCGAGGTACGTATACTTGATAACCTTGGGCGAGTCGCTTAAGATGTCTTTCTTGTCTTGCTGAGACGGGAATTGGACTCATGTACTTAATGCTAATCTGCTAATTTAAATATTAGTTAAATTTACTCAAAATGACCCTAGCCAGGTAAGCGTTTACTGTTGCTGACTTATCCAAGTCGCTCTACAGTTGGCAAGTGCTATGCCTTTTGTATTGCAGTCGGCTAAACCAAGCCCTGCAATATACCTTTACATGTACTATAGTTGGTGGATCTTCACCTTTACTATAGTTGGCTGTACGCAAAGCCTTTCTATACCTTTTTACTGTGGTTGACTGTGCTTAGTCTTATACCACGTTGAGTAAACAGACACTCTTATAAAATTTAAATTATATATTTGTATTACATGTACATACCTTAGTATACTAATGTTACAATGTCTTTGTTCTTTGTGCGCTATCCGTCTTTTCCCGTATACAATCTTATGAGGCTTACAATTGAAATGGTACCACAGACTTCTCTACTGTATGGTACCGCAGCTTCGTACCCGACGGTATTGGCGCCAGACAGATTTACATAAACTGATAGACAAAGAAACAAAGGTTATTACAATACGTTCCAATATATTATTTCACACAATAAATTATTCTATTTTTTTCAAAATTTTGTATTTAAAGTAATATTTTGAGCATAAAACTTACATTGACGTGTTTCAAAAATTACGCTCTATACATTAAAATTATTAAAATCGTAATACAATAATATTTAAAAATTGTAAAATTTCTACTTACTATGTATTTTTAACTTTAAATTTTAATTGGAGTAATCGAAATTGAGTGGAAACCGGGTTTCGGTACCAGTTGTAATGACCTATCGGGTCAAATATGCTCTATGCCAGTTCAAATGAATGGTAAAGAGTGTTTCTCGCCGGGTTCTATTTCCGTTTCAATGTTCGATTATGCCAAATAGTATGAATTAAGTAATTTTATAAGCGTAAGAATAAATATGTTACGATAATGATACTCTTAGTGATGCCGAAATGTCCAATGAATCCGAGGTAAGTCCAGTTTAGTGATAATAGAATAATTAAGTAATTCGGATTTACTACACACAGTTTGGTTACTGAAAGAATAAGTACAAATAGTAACAAAGTAACAATGCAACAATGGTGATCACACCAGAGTGAAGTTAAGAGTAGCAATCGGTCCAAGAGCTAGCAAACGACTGAAGCGTCGAAGGTCGTCCTTCCTAGTCTGTAAGGTCAGTCAGTGATGAGGTGGTGCGTTGGAGCTGTGGGTGATATTTGCATATATCACACATGATAACGGGATGGCCGTGGTCGTATGTTTGTAATAGTTAATTAATAGGTAGATAAGAAATATTAGGGAACTTCCCGGTTCCACGAAAGACTACGCTAAATTTTGATGTTCATTAATAATAATGATAGTCAACCTTAAGTCAATTTCTGTTCATATATATGACATAGGCATTAATTTAATCCGTGAAAGCGAAAGATACCGTGCTGAAAAGGAACTAATCCACAAAGGTAAATAGTTATTAAAAAATTCTCTCAACTCGAAAGACTGAGTGTTATTTTCTATAATTACAAAATCGTCTTATAGGGACGAAGAAATGGGCATTGAAATGATTCATTCGAAATACATTTATTTCCATAATATTACAATTCGAGTTTTAAGTCGATCTTTTAATTTTGTATGATTATGCTAGGTTTCTTGTCCCGTGTCCCAACTAACCACGATGATTGGTAATAAACGTAGAGTTAAATCTTTGGTATTGTTTACTCAACGCTTGATACTCATAGTTTTTGCATCTGTAATACATAAAATTGAGATTCTGAAAATTGAAAAAAAGATTCTTTAAACTGTAGGGCAAAAAGTACTACAGTGGTTTAAGATAGGATTAAGTTTAAGCCAAAGTAACGGAAACATTTCATTTAGCTACGATCTGATGACACGTTGCTGGAATGTTTGCCCTGACCATCGTCCCACTTTCTTGTCGCTAAAAGTTGTACTAAGATATGCTGTTGTAAATGGAGCAACAAATATCTACGTAAACACAATAAACTTCCTACAATTACTTTTGATGATTTTTTTGATAAATCGATTTCATGTATGGTATTAAATTTACGTTTGCTTTTTCAGATACCTCCGGAATCGAGTTTTGAAAATACGCTACAATTGGCAATGACAAATGATTATTTGCAGATCTAGCTACAAGTCCTGCTAGTTACTTACATTTAAGAATTAGAAACGAATGATTAGATGAATATGGAAAAATAATTATAACTATGGTGGAAAAAAACTCTATGTTATGTTGTAATATTCTCGGTAGTGAAAATACGATTAGACATTTCGGGGCAGTATATTTTTGTTCGCCAAATCTAAAACTGTTATAAACTCGTGTTATTGCATCATTAACTAGATTTAGTCAACAATTTGCAAAGTTCATGGGACTGACTTGGTATTAAAAATTCTTTTTAATGTTTATGTTGCGTGAATTTCTAAGCTTTCACAATGTTTTCCGCTTGAAACCTTTGTATGGTTGAGAGTATCAAAATATTGTTGTTCATCTAATTACGATATCTTGCTTGGCCGGAGTTTGTATTACGATTTTTCATTTCTAATATACATCATAATGATTTCAAAAGGGATTTCTTAAAATAAAGTGCATCTCGATGTGGTTATCCTGTGTGATTTTCTACTGTTGCCATTACTATTATGTTATTGTTTACCGTGCTCCCCTGGTTTTTTCTCAAATCACATTTTATAACTGCCTCGACTTTATGAAATTTATTATTCTCCCAATGATAAGTTTTATGGCAATATGTGTTGTCTCACTATATTTCATCTTAATCTTCTTCTAAAGGTTATGTTGGATTGAGGTTTTATGCAAAATAGATAACAATATAAAATATCAACTACATAGTGCGACAATACAAATAAATTTCCTCGTTTGAGACAATCAGGAAAACCAACAATAGACAATTATAATGTAAAGTTAAATAACAAGGAAATCTAATCCAAGGTTTTCCAGTGGTAGTAAAATGATATTAGCTAAGTAAATAGCTTAAATTAGTGAAATAGTATATTGTAGTCCAAATGATGTATGACAAATGAAAATTAGATTAGTATACGTAATGATGAAATATAGTAAATGAGGCAAAATGAGAATTTTTTATTTCGCCTGTTTGGTAAAATATATTTCTAAATATTTTACATCGAATGAACACATAAAACCGAATCTATACAAAATCCCTTTAATATAATTGCGAGTACACATTTCTTACCTCGCTTATCTTGACATATTTAGTACGTCTAGTGAAAAGATGCCATGAATAGCGTCCAAAATACAGAGCCTACAGTTCATGTATTAATAGGCGTATTGTATATTTCTAATCTGATCCCAGAAATTATTCCTATTCCGCAATACCTAATATAATTATTTAATAAGGAAAAGTCCTAACAAAATTTAATTATTTGTAGAATAAGAATAGGAAAGTGCCACTGAAAGGATATTTTATTTCCTCATAGATTGCTGCTGCTTAATATAATTTTTCGGCAAAGGGATCGTAAACAAAGTCTTCAGCCGTATCTAATTTGTAGTGTGACATTCGGATACAAATTATTTTAGTGATTTCAAATGGAACTATTTGTGCTAATTAAATGCAATATGCAGTGTCGCAATATTTGAAAGCAATGCGTTATAGAATTCTAAAATTTTATCTTACTTATGAATGAATGAATTGTATTTTATTCAAGTGTCAATTAAATTCGGTACATTAAGTTATGTTGCGTTTTTGGCTCGTTTGAAGAATGTTACCACTTTTTCACTGATAGCTATTTTTGTAGCGACCATTTAAAATTTATATATTTATTTAACATGTAACGAAATTTCATACATTGTAGAATATGACAATTGCATTTAATAATTTAAAACCACTACATTATTGCAAGCAGTATTATTTAGCAGGTATATTTATTACAGGCCAATATTTCATTGCTGCATAATATTATAATGGATTTATGTATTTCATACGTTCGGTCATGTTTTCGTGTTATTGAATATTTTCCTTCAACTGAACACAATGTGGTTTGGAGATTATTTTTGTTAAAACGTTTGGAATACTATTCCTGAGTACTACTTACCAGAAATGGATTGCTTTGTGGTTTTTGATGCATTGGTGCCACAACATCCGAAGAGTACACACTCTTTTTTAATTATACTTACCAATAAATATTATTTTTAGTCAGTGTTGCTTTGCAGTAATTCAGGAGAGCTTTTAATTTCTTTTGTTTATTTGAAACTTGTCAATCTGCAATAGACAAGATGACACTTTTACTTATTAAACAGTTTCTTTACATTGTGCTGTTTATTAATATTTTCGTTATTGGCAGAATTTCATCTCACGATTTAAATAGCGGGGCGAATATTCCATCTAATAATCCGAAGGATTTAAAAGATCCGGCGGACGAAATAACAGATTTTGTTTGCAGTGCTTTTCATAATTTTTCAACAGGGTACCTAAAGTGTGATTTGAGTCTTTCTTTAACAAATCGAGAGCCTTTGGCCTTGTGCATTAAAAGTAATAACAACCGCACCATTGGATATACATCACAATATTCAAAACGAATCTCTTTGATTTGTGTGTCAAATACACCAATGTTAGTTTCTGTAGATTTTTGGCAAGGGTTCGAACTTCCTTCTTTCACAAACATAACACGGGAAAAATTGTTTGGAAATTACAACAACAAATCCACATATGAGTACAAACTATCTATACATTTACCAATAGTGAAGAGAAATACAAACAGGGCCCATAACAAACTAATAAAATATAAAATCACGTCTACCTACTCTGAGATATTGGAAACCAACGTTATTTTGGAATTCAAAGAATGTAAAATATTAATATTTTATCGCAACTTAAACACATGTCCGATAAAATTAAGCAATTGGTCCTACATTTATATTGATGTGAATTGATTAATACATAGATAGAACCTCTACTACAACTCTATATCAACTTTTCCCACCCAGCGCAATTTACGTTAGTAATCAGGAAATTGTCAAGGTACCTGTGGTAAACTTATACGGAAGAAAATTTTACTTACATCGGCTCATTTGCACAATTCCAGGAGTAGAAATTTCACGTGTAAGTCATATAAATGTATATATCTGGACTACAACTTTATTTTCGCTTTGAATGGAAGAAAGACTCCTACGAAATAAGGTTAATTTCTTGTAAAATGCAAAATCGCTTGTTTCATTTTCTTTAATTTCAGAAAACAGAGAACTGCAAGAAGATTAACAATCCACCATTACTCTGTCTTAAATTTCGGGAGGATATTCATCCGGCTGTAACAAGACGTTACAAGCTAACAGAAGTTCTTGATGCTTTGAATTTCACACATGATAAGTTGATGATTCTGGATGACGAACATATTCCACAGAACATATTGCAACCTCTATTAGCGTCTTTTAAAGTTTCTTCCAACAGAACAATAGTTGTGAATAACCAAGATATACAGGGCATATTCTTTTATGAATTTATCGATACTCTAAAGAGTCTTTCAAATGAGTCATGCCTTCCAGAACAACAACTGTCATATGAAGAATTAATATATATGCTTGAACTTCTGAGAATATACGAGCGAGTGTTAGGAAATGAAGAATCTTTATCGTTTGATGGGCTGGCAGGGTTTGAAGTTCATCATACAATTTTCCAATTTTATGGGCAAGGAATATACACAATTTTACCGCATATTGTGGACGGTGAAGTTTTGCGTGACAATGCAATGGGATATTTTGCAATTGGTTTCCAAGGTAATGCTTTGAAAACCAAGTTTGACTATTCTATTCGCATTCGAATATGTGGTTACAATAGTTATTACGAAGTTCTAAATTCCTAATAGTTAATTACCAAAAGTAAGGTTGGATGAAGCGATAAGTCGCTGATTTGTTTTCTAGAACTCAGTGTAATGCGTAGTGAGTCTTCACTCAACTTTTTTCGTGGAAGCAAGTTTATTTCAGTTTAATTTGGTAGTTGAATTCAGTTAGTCTTTAATTTTATCATTAAAAGTAAAATTTAATCTTTTATTTAAAGTTGAATTTGAATCAAAAACGACAAAGTACTGAGTTCTTATTACATACTATTTCCTGAGACGACTTGCAGATTTCTTTTGACCAAATTAAGGTTATCAAAAGCACAACAGGGAATAAAAACTACCTTTTTGCTTTAATTAGAATTCTTATCGCTTTTTTATACAGCTACATAGCTCAAAAAAGAAATACGAAAAAACAATTTGGTTTTTTTAAATCCACTTCATTGAAATTTTTTTAAATAAATGAAATTTTTATTATTTTCTGTATTTAATAAGCTTTAATGAATTAAAATTTGTTTTATTTATAAAAAAAGCAAGTTTACTTTTTCATTCCTTGAAGCCCAGCAACATCATTGGATTACTGGAGTTATTGTCAACTTCTTTCTAAAACGATGTGGGTTGAAACGTATGATTGTACCTGAATACTGATATTACCTTGTTATTACTTATGTTTACAGATTTTGAGATTTTTCCAACTGCTAGTCATCTGGATTTCCATGAGCTACAGTACAACATTTTGAAAACCAGTTTTGAAAGCGGTCTTGTATTGAGCGTAAGCAGCTCCAGAAACATTGAAATGTAAATAATTTCACTGAGAATATAAATTATTAATATTTGCCATGCTTAAGTTAGAACATAAATAATATCCTAAATTACTGTTTTACAGTGTACACTACTGTCCAAATTTACAGTTTTCTTTTACTAATTCAACAAATCTTTACCACAAATATCAAGCTACTGCTACAATTGATTCAATGAATTTCATACACTCAAGACACTCAAGAGGCTGTTTTGTAGGACTTAAAGCTAATGCGGGTTCTAAAAAAATTTGGAAAATCCATCGCGGTAAAAAGTTTCCGATGATTTGAAAATTCGAAATATCATTACTATATTTCGATAATAATGTTTCAAAGATTGTCTTGTACTTATAAAGTGCTTCTTTAATTCTTGCATATACTTTGTCTGATCAGTACTTAGCTTGAAAACCGAAATACGTGATAACCTTGTTGATTCGCGAAGCAGTGGTAAGTCTTTCTAAAGCATTGTGCTCTAGATTTGGTATTATCTGCCCACTTTTTTTCTGAATTAGTATTTCATAAAAGATGTTAGATTCTTTTATCGGAACTCCGGCTCTGCTCGTTTGTCCGTCTGTTAGTCCAACTGATAGCTCCCGAAATGTGAAGTTTGTATGTTAGCGCGGAGTCATGTCCAATTTGGAATTTTGCAAAACGCAAAAGAACTTTGTAAACTGGTATTCAGCTTTTGAACTATAACTTATATTGAGAATACATTAGTAAACCAGTGCAACACTGGGGTAACCAAGTATCATCAGCAAAAAGGACCCTAAGTGAACCCTAAAGACTCTATCTGAACTCTAAGGACTCTAAGTGAACCCTAAAATCACTAACTGAACCCTGAGGACCCTATCTATACTCTAAAAGCACTAACTGAACCCTAAGGACCCTAACTATACCCAATAAACACTAACTGAACTCTAAGAACCCTAACTATACCCTAAAAACACTTATTGAAAACCAATTGAATTTTAAGAGCCTAGTTGAACCCTAAAGACCCTAACTGAACCCTAATTGAACCCTTATGACCCTAACCGAACCTTAACTGAACCCTAAGTACCCTAACTGAGTTCTAACTGAAAACTAACTAAGCCCTAACTGTAGGCTAAAGACCCCAACTGAAGGCTAAAGACCCCAACTGAAGGTTAAAGACCCCAACTGAAGGCTAAAGACCCCAACTGAAGGTTAAAGACCCCAACTTAAGGCTAAAGACCCCAACTGAACCCTAAGAACTCTAAAGACCCTATCTGAACCCTAATTGAACCCATAAAGCCCCATCTGAACCCTAATTGAACCCATAAAGCCCCATCTGAACCCTAATTGAACCCATAAAGCCCCATCTGAACCCTAATTGAACCCATAAGGCCCCATCTGAACCCTAATTGAACCCATAAGGCCCCATTTGAACCCTAATTGAACCCATAAGGCTCCATCTGAACCCTAATCAAACCCTTAAGACCCTAACTGAACCCTATTTGAACCCATAAGACCCTAACTGAACCCTAACTAAACCCTAAGGACCCTAATTAAACCCTAAGAACCCTAATTAGACCCTAAGGACCCTAACTAAACCCTAAGGACCAAAACTAAAACCTAAGAACCCTAACTAAACCCGAAGAACCCTAACTAAATTCTAAGGACCCCAACTAAATCCTAAGTACCCTAACTAAACCCTAATGACCCTAACGAAACCCTAACTGAACCCTAATGACCCTAACTAAACCCTAAAGACCCTGAATGAACCTTAAGGGCCATAACTGAACCCTAACTGAGCCCTAAAGACACTAACTGAACCGTAATTAGAAAAAGCATTTTGCAAGATTAAAAACTGGACAACATCCGGTAATAACCAGGGTGTCCCAGAATGGTTTCCGATGAATAAGTCAAGAACAGCAAGATGTATTTAAACTTGGTCAGTACCATTTTAAAGCGGACACTATTTTGAATCGCAATCGATTTTATCAAAAATGAAAATCAGTAAAGGCCGCTCAGAAAATCTCGCAAAATAATTGCAAAAAAGCGGAAAAAACGGAGAACCGATTTTCTACATTTTTATTTCGAGATTTTCTGGAAAGCCGATTTCACCGATTGATTTAGTCATTATGGTCACAGTGTATATAGTATATCATTATGGGACACCCCAGAATGATAGTCCAGAATTATGGAATCCAGCCAAGCATAGTTTTCTAATGTCTATGGTTATTAATCTGAAGCTATTGGGTGATGGGTAGAATAACGTGGTAGATGAAAGTGTGCTTCCAACAAATTTAAATCAAAAACAATTTCGCAGTTTCTGGACCTTCTTGTATTTGCAGAAAATGTCCTTACAATATTTTTCAATTAATAATTACTGTCTTTCCCACAATTTTTTATTTTTATGGTTTACTTTTCAGACCGTCGGGCAATTTTATACTATTCAGCCGAAAATAATGTGTTCATTTGTAAGGATGGCCGTGAGTCAAATCTATTTTTGAAACAATGGAAATGCAATAATCATTTCCAATGTCAAATTGTTGCTGACAGATGTCTCCATAAAGTAAGTACTAAGATTATATGATGGTGCATTAAATCCTCCTTGTTCTGCCCTTTAAAATGAAACTGGGAAACAGTATGTTTTTATCATATATCATATTTAAAGAAAAAGTGTCCCAAACAATTATGGCTTTAATCATTTTTTGTATGTAAATATGCATAATAAAATTTGCCAAGTTATACAATATTATTTCTACAAATTTGGTACTGTAACTAAATAATA